>QUSF01000009.1:2504886-2559901 GCA_003676055.1 Chloebia gouldiae | reverse complement strand
TTATTATTATTATTATTATTATTATTATTATTATTATTATTATTATTGTTAACTATCATTACCATTAACTCCTATTAACTCATTATCATTACTGTTATTTTATAGGAGAGCAAACAAACCAGTGCAAGACTTGGTATTGCTTTCTCATCACATTCCAGTAGTAAAATATACTGGCTTGCTTAATTTCTGCTTTACTAAATTAATTGTTATCTAGCTCTCCCTTATGGCAGTGTTAGAAATGGAAATAATATTGAGTAATTCTAGAATAATCACTGGGAAGCAGTACTTTAATATTGTCCTCTGTTGCATCAGTCACTATAGTAATAAAACTAATACTGAGCTGTTTTTATTTCTTCTCTGGTTTAATATCTATCTGTTAAGGTAGTTCCCATATTATATTTATTATCCTTAATGTCCTAGATATTCTACCAATATATGTCCTTAGACTTTTTTGTTCCCTGAGTGCTATTGATTTCTGCAGGGTTTTTTTTTTTATGAATGCAAAATTTTATTTTCTGTATTTTCCCTTCTATTTCCCACATAAATGCCACATATTATTTTTTTTTAATTTCAGGATTAAATCTTAGGTAATTAACAAGACTATACTTTGAAAAGAGAAAAAAAATATAAGGAAAAGTCTATTTGGGACAATTTTTCTAAACTTCTACCATTTTCAATGTAAGTGTCTTATCTGCCTACCTGCCTGGGCCAGAATTGATCATATTCAGGACATCAGATATGCTTACTATCTTTCTGCACCACATTGCTACTGCTATGCATTGTTTGTATGTGTGCAGTCTAGTTTACAGGCTTGTCTTCTGTGTCCCCAGAGGTGTCTAAAGCCTTAAATGACAAAATTTGAGGTCACACTTTATTGAACAAACCTCCATTAATTACTTCCAGCAGACCACTTGAATCAGCAGCCTTCCCCAGTCTAATGAGATAAATTGTATTGAAAGATCCTGCACAAATACAAAGGAGGAAAGTTCAGGATGATTTGTCATCTCTACTAATTAGAAGTGATTGTTTTTCCTAGGTCTCAAATAAAGCCAATATCCTAATACGAAGATATTCTACTTTAACTAAGGTTTGGGATTAGAAAGAATAGTCTCTATCAGTTTTCACCATAGCATTTTAAATTGAATTTGATGCAAGAACTGCACAGAATTGTTTTATCTAAACTGCCTAACACTGTTAGACAGAGATTTTAAGTGAATAAGTACTAACAGCAGTACATAACTGATAGAACTTCAAGAATGACAGTATTATGCAAATTATATTGAAAATCCCCCTATATTTTGAATTTGTTGAGTACCATGTTCGAACTATCATGTTCATGCAGTAAAATCTGAGAGAAAGTGGGAGGGATACATTCATTAGAGTATTTTTCTTCTGAAACCACCACTGTGCATACTGAGGCTCTACTTCCAAGGAATGGCTTGCTGATGGGAAGTAAGAAATACACTTTTCTGGTTTTCTCTGCTTCCACACACAGTCTTCACTTTTCTTTATTTAATTGCCTTTATCTCAGCCTATGAGTTTTTTTAATCTTATTTTCTGACCCATCCCTCTGAGGAAAGGGAGTGAGGGAGCATCTTGATGGGCACCTAGCAGTCAGCTGTGGTAAATGCACAACAGAATTCATAAGCACAACCCTCCCTGATGACCAGCTATTAAAATGATTATATGGATTTTTCTGTATTGGCAATACCATCTGTCCAGCAAGGTTAAATCAAAATGCATGAGCAAAGGTGATCTTTAGAGATACAAAGGACATTTCACCGAGAGCAAAATTCTTTATTTTGGCAAAACTCCATCCCAGGCAATTATGTCTGGACTGCTTAAGTTCAACCTATAATTTTAACTGGATATAAAATTCTACTTCAATTCCCATCTGCACAGTTTCTGTGTATTAAGGGACAAACACTTTATTTTATCCAGTGGCAACTGGGATGATAAAGGAACTTACCATAACACAAAACTATATCTTAGTTAATGAATATTAAAATCTTGAAAAAATTCAAATGAGTAAACAACTTAGATCAAAATATTTTCAAAGGTCCTGAAGACCATGAACCAAAATATGGTTTTATGTGAATAACAGTTAATTATTCTTGATCCTTCAATCTCTACTATGCTAAGATGTTGTTCAGAAGTCAATGAATATTAGTGGTGGGACCCTGACAATAAGTTAGTGCTGCAGAAGGGGCTCTCAGGCTCAGAGTGGCTTCAGCTCTGTATAGAAAATTTGTGAGGGCAGCCTCACTAAGTGAAGATCCAGTGTACACAGAATCCTCTGGTCTTGAGCACTCACTATAAACACCCTGAAATGCATCTGTGTATATACTAAGTGGGTGAAACAAACAGCAAACTGGTGCTAAGTGTCTCAGAGCAGAATAGGTGTTAGCATAATATACTTATTTCATATCCATTACAATGAGATTGAAATACTCTTTGCTTAGAAGCACAGATCGGTGAAAACTTCTTAGTCCTATGTTTGCTTGTATTTTAACTCTGGCCATAGGCAAAGCGATACTGCCTTCATAGCAAAGAGAAGAGCATGCCAAACCATTGCTTTGCCTGCCCCAACATGTCACATTGCAGAACCTGGATGGGTGTCTACTCTGTGAGGTATTTCTAAAATTGAAAAAATGTCTGTGCTACTTTCAACAACGGTCTATTACTGGAGCAACAGAAACAACTAATTTCTTACTGCAGATTAAAAAACATCTGGAAAAATTAAGCATTGTCACCTAAACATCAACATATATGAATACCAACTACATTGAAAAGAACATATGATTATGTGTTTGCTTTAGAAATCATTCATTTTTCCAACATTTAGTGTATTTGGGTTTTATTTAGCTTTAGCTCAGTTACAGTGAAACCAAGAAGACACAATGATGGGGGTTGAAGATGGGAATATGTTCCCAGGGGTTTTGTGAAGTCTTCCTCCTTAAATAAATTCTAGACTGGATTGGGCAGTGGCAAAATTTTAGCTTCAATCTAAGCTCTGATTCTGTAATCATCCTTATCCTTTTCTGTACTTGAAGGGGCACTGAAGGGATGAGCACAGCATTAGAAAATATAAAAGGTACATATTTATCCAAAATGTATATAATAGGAAGTTTGTGTCGCAATAGGAGAAAAACTTTGTCCTGATAAGACGAGAGGAGACTTCAGACTGCTGAGGGAGCCAGCTAGTAATGTTTTCCAGGAATGTGCTTTTGTAAGTATTGCTATCGATGAGTGTTCATCACCTTTTAAGAACCATCTCTAAAGACTGCAGGATCAGGTAATTAGATTCTATAATGATTATGTGCTACTTCCAACTTGATCCCTCCTATGATTCTGTAATTAATGAGACTGTTCTATAGTAGGTAACATGGGGTGTTAAACTGTTAAAGCACAGAAAAGCAGATTATAAAGTAATGTCACAATTTAGATATCTTCGAACAAACTAGATGTAGCAAAAAAAAATAATCTGAAATATTTAAAGAGGTGCTTGTAGAAGGGATGTAAACATTTATTTTTGAAGAAATGGTGAAAATGGGTGAAATTCTAGAAATTGTGTTTCTTGATAAAATGGGAAGAGACTGACTCATTTTTTCTGTTAGCATCAGAAATATATGGAAAAAAATGTGTCCATCCACAGGAAAGAAATTCAGCATCAGTCAGTATGGATTCATCAGAAGCAAACATGTCAATACGGTTTAGTTTTGTTCTGTGGTAGACTGGCAAGGTTGAGAGTTGAGAGTTAGGAAATATTATGTGCTGTAATTGTGGAAAAGTTTTTGACAAAGCCATACTTGATATCTGTAAGAAAACTGAGGCAAAATTGTGGGATGCACATTCATAAATGGGTGCAAGACCAGTTAGAAAAACCTACCATATTATTATGAAGGGGACCTTTGACACCTGAGGATGAGTAAGGTTACACTTTCTTGTCTGTATTGGACAAGAGTTACTAATTTTTTCCATAAGTGGTCTTGGAAATTAAGTAAGTAGTCCTTTTGTTTTGCCTCTCTAATTTTACGAGACTGAAAACCACAAGGGATAGGGAAAGGATTAAAAACCATGCTGATAATTTGGAAAGAGTTTAAAAATATTCAAATCAATAGATACACTTAAGTACTGTAATTAGGTTTTTAAATGTTATCAAGACTTTGACAGATAATCCCCATGAATTTCCCAGAAACGTATTAGATTATGATGGATTGTCAGGTAGTCTTCTGGAATGGAAACAGACTAATGTACTTGATTGTCACTAGAAGGTATTACTCATGACACTGCTATCAGCCAGATTGTTAAAGAAAGAGGAAAGTATCCATTCTAATCTTGCAAATTTATAAAGACACCTACAATGTTGAAGTGAAGTTGCCATGAAAGTATGACTCAGCCACGAAACTCTTATGAGAGAAAGAATGAGGGACAGAGAAATGTTTTAATCAAATCAGGAGATCATATCTGGAAGTCCTGAATATTTCAATATTGAAATATTTCTATCAGATTTCTAAAGATTTCCTATTGTTGATTATCCTTTAACCTATGGAGACTAGAGGCAAACAATCATATTATGGTGACTTTCTAACCTTCAAACAGCAGTATCAAAAGATCACTAAATCCAGCTTGGAAGAGCTCTTAAAGAGAAAGCAGTTAATGCTTTGGAAACAGAAGAAAAAATAGGTTTGATGCTAACTTCATCCATAAAATGAAGCAAGACAAGTTGAGAAGAAGGAAGTTAACTTGAATAATACTGTGATAAAGGAAAAATAATTAAAGTAACAATTGTTGCTATTTCTTCCAATACCATTCTTACTTCAAAATCTGTATGTATTCTTCATTGAGGAAAAGTGAACAAAAACGAGATAATTTCTTCCAGGTATAGTGTTTTGTGTGCTAGGAAGACAATTTCTGGGGAAAATACTTATTTTCTGAATGTAGAAAGATTACTTTGTTTACAACTAGTTCTAAAAAAGAGTTATCATTGCAATTAAAATGAAAATGTTTTCCTTCAAATCTTAGTGAAAACCTGTGTCACATTTTTGGCAATCAATTTTCCTTTAAAGAATCAATAATTGGAAAGCAAAGATGATTTCATCCTATCTTTCTTTGGCCACACAAACAGTCACTTGTTTTTTGATTCATTTACTGAATCAGTTTTCAGTGCTCTTGATACCTGTAGAGCTGGATGTGAAGTACAATGAAACCCTAAACCCATCTACATCCTTTGGGAGAGACAGTGAGGATATACGTGTACAAATAAGAACAATACTGTGTGTCACTGCCTGTGCAATTAAAAACCTGAGGTTGTGATATGATATGAAAAATCTGATATGAAAACATTTAGATGCATGTGTCTCGACATCAGCACCCAGAGACAAGTCTGAGGTCTAAGCTTTGATTTATAGTGAGTAGAAATCTAGTGGAGGGAGTTTATAGAGCTATTTATCTGGGCACCTTGCAGATGCTGAATCTTTGTCTAGACCCATGGGATGGATTGACCAGCGATGAGGACTTGAACAGAGGACCTGAACATCTGTAGAAAGCTAAATCTGGAAGATTTAAATCCTCGACTAAGCCTGTCCTAATCTGTAATTAAGTTTAATTTATGGAGGTAGACATGTACTGTGAAACAGTTGCTCTCACAGAAGAGGAAGACATTCTGACAACTAGACATTTTCAGGGAAAAAGAGACATTCTGACAACTAGACATTTTCAGGGAAAAAAAGCTCAGATGACCATCTTTAAATATATATTGACATCTAAAAATTTAACCAGTGTCATGGTATCACTCTGCAGGACTCTAACACAAAACCAGACAAGAATAACTAGCCCAGAACAGAGTAACGGAAGGGAGAGAGATTGATCTTCACTGTCATGCTGCCAATGACTGTATTGGAGCAGAACTACATTTTGGTTGAAATAGCTCAAAGTAGCAAGAAGGTTTGGATAAGGTGTACGCATTTAATAACAGTGATTAATACATTAAAAATTCAAGGATGTGATTCCTAGGACTGATCTGTCCTCAAGAAAAGAGTTCTTGCTATAAGCAACACTTCACCTGTGCTTTCATCCATTTGTAGTCTTAAACCCCCCCTGTAATAGCTACACATCTTCTACGGGTAGAACAAGGATATAACCTATGAAGGACAGCTTCATATTTTTAAAGAGAAACATTCTTTCTTTGCTTACACTCCTGACAGTGAAAGTAGATGAACTTGCCCTAATCGTGAAGTGATTTCTTCATGGTAGTAAGTCACAATGATAAGAACATTGGCTTAATCTTATGCGAACAATCTCAACATTTTAACTACTAGTTAAGGATGGTTCATGTCCAGTCAGCTTGGAAGAAGGATATAATTATAAAGATTTGCCTGGAAAAGAAAAGCAACTATAACCCTCAGTATGACAAAGGAACATGATAAGGCACTTCATATTGCTTTTTAATCTGAAGCTTTTTATACCAAGAAAGCATCTGCATAAATCTCATAGTTTGGAGATTATTACCAGTTTGTCTAGCCATTCTTTTGCTTCAGAGATGAGCAGCAGCCAAGGCAGATTACTGGATTGAATGAAAATATTTTTACAAGAAGTTATATTGACTTTCCCTAGCCCAGTACTATACTTCAGGTTCACACCAATGACAGAATTTAACATGGAGCTTAGCTGGTCGATATTTATTTCCAGAGGGTCTCTGAACATGTGCAAAATCACATTAAACTGGAAGCTTAGAGCTCTAATTCTAATTCTGATTTCTAGTGAAGTTTATTTCATTTGGAATGTCAAAACCAATTTTTGGTGGTTTATTTAACACTGATTATTTTTCTGTACTTGTTTTATGCAATCTAAAAGTTTCATCTAAGGTTCACACTTCATGACTCACAGTTTATGCAAATACAGACTAATTTTAGTAAACATTTAAAATTATTTATCTGATGTTAGTGAATTTATAGTTGAATGATGAGGATTTCTAGAATTGTGGTCATCAGATGACAGCAGCTGTCTGGCTGTCATAGAAATAGATAAAAGTTAGCACATTTTTACTAGACACTTGAAAGTATTCCGCAACCCACTGTTTTCTGCCTCACTATCTACAGGATAATGATAAAACCATTCTCTCTTAAATGCAACTTTTCGAATTAAGAACTCTCCATTAAATAATGAATTTTAAAAATCTATGGAAATAGGTGATTTCAACAGAGCTTTATAATAAATTTTGTTTTCTTTAATTTAAAAATAAATTGATGGAATAAATTTGTGTTATTGAAGAGAATACCAAACATTCATTTCCTAGGTTCAATTTCATTCTAAACTAGCAAGCACTTAACACTGTCAGCCCCTTGTGCTTTTAACTGAATAAAGGTCAGATAATCAGACATCTGAAAGGACAGCTCATTTATCATCCTTTGATAAATGTGTCAGTAGCTAATCTTGAGCACTGGATGATAACACTACACAATGAAAAGTTAATGGATTCAAAGCATTGAATTTACCACAACTTGGATGTAATGATGCTGTAGAGCAGAAGTTCAATTTTATTCCTTATTTTATACAAAATTATATTTTTTTCTGAAAGCGTTAATTACCGCAATCTAAACATCATTCTGATAAATTATGTTCAATGGAGGACAAGAATGATCTTGATAAGAAACTGTAATTATAGAACTGATTGAAGTATTATTTCAACAATCTGATGTAGTATTTCTATCCCATCAAGTTAATTGCTGAATCTTCACCAGTTAAAAAATTACTGCTAAATGTGTCTTGCTACAAGTTTATATATACCATTTTAGTAGCACGTGTTCTCATTTATATCTCATCTATGATTAATCTAAAATCAAAATTAGTAGAGTCATCCAAGACCTAAAACTAAGATTGAGAATATGTGTCTGCCTTAGGCTATATCTTGTCAGCCTTAGGTCGTCATCTCTCTACAGGAATTTGAAATATTCTAAGGTATCTCAAATGACCAAAAGCATACATTCAGACTGTTTTTCATTTATTATCTTGAAACTTTATGAAACTTTTTTTTAAATCTAGTTTTGTAAGTATCATAAAACATAGGAAAGAATAGTATTGAAGACGATGGGTGGTAAAGAAAAATTATACACAGGACTTATTAGATTCCTATATTCCTTGGATTGATACCAGAAGAAAAATATCTAACATATAATTTCATATTACTTGATGAACACAGCAGCTCTCTATTTCCCTTTTCCCTTATCTTCTCCCTTATCTTCTCTTTGCAGAAGTTCAGGGCAGAATCACATGAAGACTCTTTTTTCTAGAATTCAGATTATGGCAATTTTGGTTAAAACACTTGAAGTTTATTGGTCTGCTCTTCAGACTGGAAGACCTTCAAGGAAGCATAAGGTATTCTCTTAGATTCTGTTGAGATTTAACAGAAACCTGACACAGGTTTCCCAGAGAAGCTGTGGATGCCCCATGCCTGGAAGTGCTCAAAGAGAGGTTGGGTGGGGCTTTGAGCAAGTGGGTCTAGTGGAAGATGCCCTTGTCAATGGCAGGGAGTTGGAACTACACAGTCTTTAAGGTTCCTTCCAACACTACCATTCTGTGACTTTGTCATTATTCTCTAATGCACAGGAACTCTACAGAGTTTATCTCTTGAAAATATTTCTTTATTAACAGATGCTGTAAGACAAAGTAAGTAAAAAAATTTTATTCCTCCCAGTGCAGGAAGAATTTTTATTCCTCCCAGGTGCAAGAGGAGAACCTCCCTGAGGTCTGTCTCTTCTTGGGAATATCACAGGAGTAAGCTGTTGTATGCTGAGAAGGCAACACTTTACGCTACAAAGTTTTCTTCTTGAGAGGAGTTATGACAGGTATGAGTGTGGGTTTGATGTAGTTTAAGCATGGATTGGCTTGGGTTTGCGCAGAAATGCAAAAACAGACAGATGTATTGGAATTTCACATAACAACTAGATGAATGCAGGCAGAAATCTTTGGCAGGACTTAAATCCTAAAACCATACACAGTGATGATCCAGAAGAAGCCTTGCTGATGAAGAAGATTTACTGGTGAAGGTCAGTCGCAATCAGATTTTCAATTGACTAAATAATAGATTTTCATCCCTTGTATTCCTGGGCTTTGATGTTCACATGTAATTTATGTTGCTTTTTGAAATTCATTCATTAATACTTTTGTGAATCTAAATCTAAGGACTGAATTTTTACTGCTTTCCTTTTCTGGGCTGCTAAGGAAGAAGTTTTCAGCTTGGATTTTTCATGGCCTATGCTACTGTATCTCCATTAGCAGGGATGAACAAAGAAAGTTTATAGAGTGATGATATACATCACTTAAAAAGTGATGACTAAACATTTCTACTATAATTTTAAGTCACACTTGATACAGCTGTTAAAGAGATGATAATTTCACTTCAGGAGCATTTTTTTTTTTTTTTACTTCTGACTTTGCTAGCTTTATCATGGTCATAATTTATATGTACTTTAAGCAGGATGTAATTTGTAGCAAAATTACTTACCTCAAACATTTTATCTGTCACTTTTTGCTGTGCCCAAAGCTTCTGGTAGGCATGTGATTGCTTATACAAAACCCTTCTTGTCCTTCAAATATGTGTCTCAGGCCTTTGCCAAAAAACAGAATAATTGCCATGGTCAGTCTCAAGCAAATAATTTTTATTTTTGGTCAGGTATTGAGCCATTTAACTATTTAACAGACCTGGAAAATATTTTGTGGAGTATAGAATTCCTTTACAATGCATTTGTGCTCTTGATGTTTAGCAAATGGAATCTATTTATTTACAATGATAAATTTCATAATGTGAGATTCTAATTGAGAACCGAATGTAAAATGGATTCAGTCAGAAACTACAGATATCTAATTGTCCATTACTAGATCTACACAGATATACTTAGCTGTTCCTTAGGTTAATAGCACAGACATGATGGTAATTAATTAATTTAACCCAGTAATTCATTAGTGATACTCAGTAACTTTTTAACTGTCATTTTCAGCATAAGAGGCACACTTGAAAAACTGGAAGACTGAGGCAATTCTAAGATACTTACTAGCTCCAGCCAACCCAGAATATGCTAATTACTGGTTGGAAAATGCTAATTGTTACATGTAGTAGAATATATAGCAAAGCCACCCATGAATTGATCTGCTGGCCTGTAGAAATGTCACTATTTGTAAAATAAAGAGGTTTCAAAAACATGTAAGTCTTAGTCACTCAGAGGCATTTTGATCAGGAAGAGAACTGCTCCGCCTCCATCTTTTTTTAACAAAATAGGCAGAGAGGTATTTATAACACAGTTATAGTAGGAAAAAAAACCCCTATTTTTTCTCCCCAGAATTTATTCTACCATATTCCTATTAATTTCTACATACTATTTGAACTTTTTTAATATATGAACTTTATAAACCTTTCCAGACATACCAATTAATGGCTTTTGCATTAAAAGTAACTGTCTGATCAATAATGAAGATAATCCAAAGGGTATTTAACATTCACAATAGAGTGAGAAGTGGCAAAATTAAGAAAAAAAATTTTACTTAGTTCTCTTAGTTATAGCCAAAAAGAATTTCAAAGCATACCTTGAGGCTGTCATGAACAAAATCTATCATGTAAGCAGCCACCTGTGAACAGTTTCTACAAAATGTGGTGGAGGGCATTTATCATTCCTCAATTAAAATGTCAAATCTAATTAGACTTCCCCTCAACACACTGTATCTTACACAGTGGTACAATGAGAGAACGACGTTCCATTGAATTACTAAAAAGCAAAGGGGTTATCTGTGAAAGCTCCAAAAGAAGCAAGGGAGCCTTTCTGTAAAATTTCCAAATGCAAGGGAGTGAATTCATCAGCTGTTTACAGCCCATAAAATATCTATGGATTTGATATTTTACCTGGATGAAGGACAGATTCATTCTCATAAGACTCCAGACCAAATTGTTTTGTGATTAGGAGAGATGTGTCCAAGATTCACAGCTTGTTTTGATAGCGACTGGCATAATATATTGGCTGTTTGGTAGAGTGGAGACTTCACTATTCATTTTTTGGTACTTGCTTTTAATACAGTATGACACATCTTAACAAAGCTAAAGACCAAATGATTAACAGTATGTTCTTTCAAAAAAGGGTTTCAAGCATCTTTCTTTTTCAAATAAGGGCTGTTCAGTCCAGCCTGCAAATCTGAGGAACAGAAAATACAGTGGAAAGCAAAATGTTAAATATTATTAATAGCAACTTAAACAATTTCAGAGAAACACACATATTTAAATTTTAAAAAAATGACCATTTAATAATATTTAGCATGGTTAGCTATAAGAAATAAAGCATAAGATATCAAATCAGTAAATATTCTCTTCTTACTTATCTCCTGAAAAACTGCAAGTGTCACATGCAGAGATGCATAATGCAGTCTAATGTTTTGAAGACATGAATCACCATACTGTAGACTGATCAAATTGTATCTGTACAAAAATGAAATTATTCTCTTTCCTTAACTCAATTTAAAATTCAAACTTTAACAATAATGCTTTTATTACAATAGACAAGCCAGAGTAGTCATAGAGTTATAAGTCCTCTTTTTTTTTCTGCCTTTTCCCAACTTTCATTCTTTCTAAATATAATAATTGGGTAACTGAGTTTGGATTTTTTGGACTTTTTTTATTTCCTGTTGCCATTTTTAGAGATACTGTTTTAGTTCTGGGGTTTTTTCCCAAGATTGACTCTCATTTTTATATTTATAAAGTATTGCTAATTGTCAGAAGCCAGTACTATCTGTCTAAGTTCTTTTAAGTATTCCAAACAAGGAGGTTTTTATTTTTAATACCAAATTTACTTTCTGGTGAATATTTTATGTTACGTGGAACTTTGACTTTGCAGAACAATACAGCAATATAATGAAATCTCAAGACAAACAAGATCTAACTATTACATATATAGTTGGATAGTAATATAGGTGTGAATCCTATTACAGGTGTGAATCTGTATTCCATTACTTTTCATGCAATGGTGTAAGATCACCATTATGATGTTGGGTGTTCTCAGTCTCTAGAAAGAATATGTGAGTTAAAGCCAGCTCAAGCCCTTTGTTCTCTTCAGACTTAATTTTGTTGTTTTTTAAATTTTTTTGAGAGCCATGTATTCACACCCCCATGCAGGACTGACTGGCTGGGGAAGATTATACTTTGTGTTAGCCATTGTAGGGAAGGCCATTTGCACAACTGATTGATGCTATCAACAAATACAGTCAATTACTTGAAGGAAAATCACCTCTCAGGGCCCCTTTGCAACAGCTGTGCTGCTGTGGGTCCATAGAGGAGCAGAGATCCACCCTGAGGGCCGTGGAGGGCCCCAGGTCACATCAGGGGGAGATGCACTGGGGGAAGGTGCAGACTGCAGGGACAAAATGCAGAAGCTGATGCTGGCAGGGCTGCAGCCCATGCAGAGCTCTCCTGCAGCAGCGCGTTTGTGGTGGTCTGCCCTCCATGGAGAGGGCCCACACTGGAGCACTCACTGAAGAACTGCTGCCCCTGGGAAGGAGCAGTTTGTGAAAGACTGCAACCTCCATCAGGAACCCCACGCTGGAGCAGGGGAAGAAGTGTAAGGAAGGTGGCATGGCAGGTGCAAAGTATTGCAAGCTGACGGCAATCTCCATTCCCCATCCCTCACATGCCACTCAGAGGGAGGAGATGGAAAAATTAGAAAAGAAGGAGTTCAGTGTGAAATATTAACAAGATGAAATTGAACCTGGGAAGAAAGAGGGAGGGAAGGAATTCTTAGTTTTGTCCTTTTTTCTCAGCATCTTACACTAGTTTTTGCTGGAAAGAATTTAATTGCGCACTCTCCACTTGAGTCTTCTTTGCTGATTGTGGTAATTGCAGAGTGATCTCATCTTTATCTCAACCCAAAAGCATTTCCTTCACATTTTCTCCTCCAGTCATTTTGGGGAGGGAGACTGATGCTGTGGCTTGGTGGAAATCTGGTAGCCACAAATCTTAACCTACTTTTCTATGAACCTTCTTTTATTGACTGGTCACACAAATAAAATTGAGATCAACAACCATTCCATGATATTCCACATAATTATTGTCTGTAACTTGAAAATTGTTTGGCAGTGACAGTTCTTCTGTTAATAGTACAGTTTTTCTAGAAAATGAACATGAAGAGATGCAATAGGTAACAAAGCATAAACCTAAAATTCTCCTGCTAATAATTTTTTTTTTTCTGTCATGGATGAGACAGAACAAATTGTCAAAAAGAGAACTGAGAAAGATGCCTTCTATGTGGCAGCACAGAAAAATATTTCTTTACTTTCATCATTTTTTGGCAGGTGTTTTGACAGCCCCCAATCGCTAAAAATATTATCAGTATGTCAGAAAGTTAATGGAAACTCTTCACTCATTAAGTGTACATCAGTTGGAAGCTACTGTGTGCTAATTCAAAAAGCAAGAAAATACATTTGGGGAAATGTAGGAAATGAGCAAAGTATCTAAATTCTGAATTAAATTATTCTCCACTATTCCTTCTCCTTCACAAAAATTGAGATGCTTTAAAATTAAATTTACACTTTTGGTAAAGTATGTTCTTTATTTGCAAGTACATCTATTCTGCTGTTAATTGTTTTCAGTTTCTGCTTCTATTTACATTTGCAATGCAGATACTTGGCTGGGTCTTGATAAATTTCCAATGTACTTCCTTCACATTAAACCAGCTGTGATGCTGCTTAGCAATAAATCTTAGAAATTATTAATTTTCAGGGGGTTACTTCTCTGTGACATGATTATATTTATGATTATATTTTATAGGTGTTATCTACTATGGGATTCTCAGGTAATTGCTTGGAAACAACATTAAAATTTACATTCTTTATAGCTTTCAAGAGATGACATACCGATTTCCATTAGTGAGTATGTATACAACAGGCATATGAAAGTATCAGCCAATAATTCAGATAATAACCATAGCAATCATCATGCACCAAAAGGCATATGAATTATTTTAAAATACAAGCACTTTAAAGACAACTTTGCATTAAAAAAAAGTCATAAAACAGATAGCAAAGTTAGTTCTTTCAAATATATGCTATTTTAGTTAAATTTATTTGGTACTTTGCCAGAGTATGAGACTGTCCCAATATGTGTCACATCTAAACGAATCAGTGATAATTTTTAAAGTATAAATATGTATTAATTGAGGGTTTTTTGCATATGAAATCTATTTGTGTATCTTTTGTCATATCTCCTTGATTTTTATACTCATGCAAATAACTATATGTAGATATTAAGTAGATCCTGATGACTCCCTTTCCCTCCAGTTCTCTAAGTTCTACTAGAAGTTCTTTGATAATTTATACTCTGATAACAAAATAATGGGCAAATATTTATGCTACCATCAATGTGTACATCTTGAGGTTTGTGATAAAATTATTTAATCTAAGGTCATTATATTTTGTTTTGTTCTCAAAGATTTTTCCAAAAAAAAAAAAAAAGAAAAATATTATTCCCAAACTTCTTTCCTGGAAGACTGAAGAATCAGCAACTGTCCACAGCATTAGTCAGCATCAGTTAAATCATATCTGCAAAAGACTTTTGGAAACTGGCTGAGGAGTACCAAGAAGCTAACTTAAAATATCATCCCACAAATGATCTATTGTTCTTTTTCTAATAATTCTTCTTGTCTTTATGTAGGTATACACCACATAAGTTTATCTGTATTCCATTAGTCTTCATTCAAGTGACTTCCTTTTGCATTCTTTGCTTTTAATTTTTTATTCTTTCAATGGGACTTTTTGTTGTGTGAAGAGGAACTGGGGTGTAGCATAGTAGTTATCCTTTATAAGAAACTTCTGAAAAACACCTAACCAAACAAACAACCACTTCTCAGGAAAAAAGACTGTTAAAAAGAGAAGTGATTGATTACCCCTCCGGAGAGGAATACAGAGGTATTTCACAGAGAATCAACTTACCCAGAATAGATTTTTACCAGCAAAATGCATTTATCCTTATCCTTATAAAAATGTCTTGGGATCTCTTAATGAACATTAGTTACCAGGGCACTGATACCAATTTCTAAAGTAATTTCTGTCTCTCAAACATGTTGTCAACTTGATAAAACATGATACTACTGCTTGCTGGGAAAGCAATTCATTGTGTTTGCAATGTGCAAACAAATCCTTCGGATGTGAAACAAAGAACGGAAGAGTCTCTGCAGAGAAACTCATACTGAATAAAAATCCTCTTTTCACTAGCTTTTGTAGCCAAACTATATTATATGAAAATGTTGCCAGATCCTTTAGAAATTCAGATCAAATTAAGACCAGTATACTACTACATTAAATTTTACCAGAGGTAAGAAAGATGTTGTGCACTTTATTTAAATGTGATTTTATTGAACTACATTACTATTTTAACAACAGTTAAAGTAATTAAATATGGTACTAATTACAGCAGTTAGGGGTGATAGCATTATTTACTATAAGGTTTCCTGATATTTGCAAGGATAACATCTTTTTTCTATGTGTCTGATAACTCAGCCAAAATTAGCTAAACAATAATAATTTGAATATCCAGCTTCTGAACATATATGCCTGGTTAATAAGAGAAGTAAAAAAAAATCAAGCACACAGTGCTGGAGATTTCTCTCAAACAGGCTGAAGAAGTATATCTGTTTTTTCCCTGTTAAAAAGACCTTTTGAAATATGCTTTAAATTGTAGAAAAGAAATTTGTCAGGAAACATGTATTTTTTTTTTGCCAAGTTTATAAAACCCCCCACAATTAAACCAAATTACATATCTTTTAAAATGTTTGCAATGCATACCTATTCAATTGGAAAGCACAATTTTATAGCTCCATTCCCTAAGTACTCCATCTCAACTGAGCATGCTCTGGCCAAGACTCAGGAGATATTCATGCATCATGGAAACTGTGTCAGAATTAGAAGCACCAGAAAAAAGTTTTTTCCTCTTGAACAATGAGTCAACAAGGCCGTATTTGTGTCCAGGCTGCAAAGAAGCTGGAGATAGGAGCTGAGGGTGCAAACTATCCCATTCAAATTCAATCATGATAAAACACATTTTTGCAGCTAGGTGACTAAACAGAGATTAGAAGGAGCATAGGAGGTTCATTTTCAAGGAAAATACATAATATTGTATAAATTGAGTCTTATTTAAGAAAACCCAGGACTCTGGTATCTATTTTAAGGAGAGCTGTTCAGGAATTTATGATTAGAAGTGAAAAGGATGGGCAAATACACATAGTTATAGTCTAGTAAGAAATTGTAGTAGTGTCACAGAACTGAGGGGATCTCTGCAAAATAAAAGGATTAACATGTTGCAAAAGAAGAAGCAAGATTAGATGTAGAGCCCAGAAATGAAGCTTTTATTAGAAAGCATTTGAGCACTAATGGAAAGACACAAGTGAAGGTCAGAGGGCAACAAGCAAGGCAGTCTGAATGAAAACCTTGAGGAGAGGAAGCTGAATTTATTGAGCAAGCTGTTAGCAGGACAGTCTTCAGCAGCATGCAGAGGTTTTATCCAGAAAGGAAAGAGATTAATGGTGTAAGGAAGTATCTATGATGTTTAATAGCTTTTCTTAACTGGAACTCTATGTAAATTCCAGCACAAGCATAGCAATTTTAAATAAAATTACTGTTTAGAAAACATTCACCTTTGGGACAAAACAGCACATAATAGCTGTCAATAACAGCACTAAGATATAATCATAGCAGTCTTATAAAATAAGTAATTAAATTATGTCAATAGTATTATATAAAGGCTAAAAATTCAACATCATATTATCATTAAAATATTAGCAAATGGTGTTATGGACATGGCATGTACCCTCAGTGCCAAATTCCTGGGTTCTCCTAATAAGCTTAAGTTTGTACTTTAGAGCTCCCATCCATGATACAGGCGAACCAGCAGCATCTGCTGAAATGTGAAGGTGACTTGGATGATGTCCTCAACATCATCAACAGCAGCTGACTACCAGACACTGATACCTCTTGACATTGAAAGTTTCCTGTCATTTAAGCTGCCTTTTATCTCATCAAATGATTGGTCCTGTTACTCTGTTCTTTATTTCTCCAATTTTGCAGTCTGACTGTTACTTTGCTGAGTCCCTTTCTCAGTCTGGAAAAACTGCTGGGTCCTTGGTCATCATGTCTTCTTCCTAAAAATGATCCTCTGGGGAGTCATGTCTTCAAAACAAATCAGAAATTAACATTTCAATTAATCCATATCTGTGCAATTGCAAATACATTTGTATTAGCAAATGCCATATGAAGGCTTATGCTGACTTCAGTCACCATTTTTCCCTGCTACAGTGACCATGTGCTATGGTACCTTGGATCAGCATTTTCCTGATCATTCAGATCAGCAGTTCCCTTCTGCAATAGTAGTTCATTCATGCCTATTTTTCTATCCAGGGTCAGCAAATCCCTTCCCTTACATAAATTCAAAGCCTTTTTGATATTCGTAATTTTTTCTTACACATGCAATGATGAACTGGGTACAATAGGATCAGGAGGAAATATTAATATGGATTTCAAAAGACAGAAGCATATACTGACTAGTTTAGGAGAATCACAAAATGAGTGAGGTTGGAAGGGTCAGCTGGTGGTCTTTTAGTCCAGTCTCCCTGATCAAACAAGATCCCCTAGAGCATGGATCTTTTAATGACAAAATCTCCTAGCCCATCTTCACAATTCCCAATCACTGTGTGAAACTACTCTTGTGGCAACAACTGAATCACACTTTAGAAAAAGGAGGAAAACTTCCCGCAACTGTAAAAAATCCTGTTGCTCGTATTACACAAGTCTCTAAGTTGACAATATTTAGGATTGATAAAGGGTTTGTAGCAAGGTTACTAAAACTGTATTTTGAACAATCTGCAAATCAAATATTATGAAAATATTACTTATAAATACATTTCATTAAACTCATAAATTTTGGCTAGCTTTTCTCAGAGACAGCTGGTGCCTCTTTAAAAATAAAAATGAAATGAATTCATGAGTTTTTAGACCAAGGCACTTTCCTATAATTCTTGTTAGTCTTGCAGGTTTTCAGCATCTCATTTCAGATTGTGTTTTCTTGTTTGTTTGCATTTTTGTTGTTGTTTTCTTGTTTGTTTGCATCAGTGTCATGGTTTAAGACTAGCTGTAAATTGGACACAAAGTCATAATAGTTTATATTCTCCATTACTGAAAAGTTTAATTTAAGTGATAACTCACATACTTATGATTTATCATACTGTATTTACATGCCCCATTCTTCTCACATACCTGCTTATCAGTGATACGTCCTGTTTTATACTGAGTCCATAATTTCTAATGCTCATCAGAAATCAGAAAGTTTTTCCTCCTTTTGACTGGAGTTCACTCTGAGAGAACTGCAAACAGTTATAAAGCAATCAATAATGTCCCCCATGTTGGGGTAATGAATATAAAACAAAAGGCATTTGGGGATTCAATGATCAATATAATCTGATTCAAGGAGAACTTAAAATCTCTGCCTCAGGGAAAAAGAATCCCCTAAACATATGTGAAAACTGAATTCTAAATTCAAATGGGATAAAGAGTAGCTTATATCCTAGGGTCTAGAATATCCCACCAAGGAAAACCAGACAGTAATAACTGGAACAATTAGAAACCTCTTTGCAAAAAATGACTGCATGCATCAAGAGCATATTCTGGTCTTTGATTTTAGAGTCCAGTGGTGGAACTAAATCAAAATGCTTGTACCATGTCCCTACCAAAAATGAACAGATGGCCTTGATCTCTTGTGTATGAATATTTTTTGCACATACACTTCAGCAACAAAATTTATCCCCCAAAAAAAGAAGTGGAGGTGGGGAGAGGGAAATGAGGGCAAGGGATTGGAGAAAAAGAAAAGACTGTGAAACATGAATGGCAGTGAAAGTCTATGAAATCTTTAGGAGTCTGCATTTTTGCTGATGGATTGTTTGGCTATAAATCATCAAAATTTATTATAAAATCAGTTTACTAACCATAGATCACATTTATTGTGAATGATTACTGGAAAATAAACAGACAGTTGAAATAATATTCTATTCTCAGGCACACAGAAAACTACCTTATTGTTGCACATCATTGCAAAATACAACTAAATTACAACAGGACAAAGCTGTGCAATAAATGTTACAAATTTTAGCAGTACCAAAGTCAGGCATCATATCTCCCTATGTTTATGATTTCTACCTCATCCTTTTTAAAATTACTTTCTTCTTCTTTCAAGTCTTTCATGCTTTCATTATAATATACAAGGAAATTAATTTTCTCCAACTTTAGTCACTACTTTTCCCATTCTTCTTCTGCTACTTCACCTTTCTCTAAATGTTGCTAAGACATTTGTAATAAGGCTTCTTGATTTTCTACAAGACTTTCATAGCTATTTTAATGTTCTGTACCAAAAAGATGGCTTGGTGATATTCCTCAGAGATTTTTGCTCACTTTTGCAAATCTAGTGAGAAGTAGAATTTTAAATATATTGAAAAATTTGTGATGAAGTGACTTTCTGCTCCATCCCCAAAAGAGCCATCTCATCAGAGCAGAAAAGTCTGTAAAAGTATGGACCGATGTATTTACACCAAATTAACATCCCAAACACAGAAGTTATAGTATCACCCTTGCTGCTCTGCATGATGAACTTCTGGGTGAATGACTACAGACATTAATTATAATGAAGAAATCTCTTCAGATCATATTTTAAAAGAAAAGTTTGAGCTGGGAGTGTTTTTAGGAGAAGAAAAGCCCATGAATAGTAGGATTTGCCTTGTATTTTTCCCCAAAAAAATCATACTTCTTGGTCTTTCAGTTAATGCAGTTGATGTGTAATTAAGGAGATGTCTTCAGTAATAGCAGACTAGTAACCTTATCTCCTTTTATAATTTTGTTAGCATTATACTGGTGACTTAATCTTCATGTACTATGTGAATTTGTCTGGTATATAATAACCATATTATAAATCTATAATCTACATTTATGACAAAATAAGATACTTGATCATCTAATGTGATTCACTCTGCACTCCAGGCGCAATTATGTGCATTTAACTAAGGCATGTATTTCTGAAAGACATTCAAACTGTGCTACAGCTTTTCAAGACATGAGGATTTCAGTATTTTTTTAATTTCAAAGGAAAAAAAAATTCTTCATCAACATATATAAATTCTTTATAATTAGACTATTACTTTTATCCTACAACACAAATATATTGGATATTATAGCCATACCTCACATCTCTTCCGAAAAACCAAAACTCAAATGAGTCACTTAGTATACTAATTTTAAAAGGGTGGCTACTATAGCAGATAATGAGTATATCAGTTTGTGTATTCCTCAAAGGAGCCCATGAGCAGATAGAAAAATAGTAACTAATACATGTCATCTCTGTTATGAATTGTTTTCCACCGTTCTCTTATTTCTCCATTTTCAGATATCTCAATCTCCAATGTCAGTCCAGAATTAATATCCATGAAAAAACCTCCATTCTTTTCATTTATGTATTATATTCATTTATAGAAATGAAACAGTATACATTTAAATTACTCAAGAAGACTTAATTGTTTCCAAATCTGTAAGAACCTTGCCAGACCATAAGCCAATAAGGACTCTGTCATAATTTGCTATTCCATTTTACTGGGCATACCCTAGAAGATCTAAAGACAGGATAAGAAACATCTGTACTAACTGCTTTGCTTCCATTTTGTGTTTCTTACTTCTGTGACATTACAGTAACAATGACTTGTATCTCACAGATAGAATGGATGGGTCAGCTTGTCAAACAAAAATAAAAATTAAACTGTTGTTGTGGTAATGTGGAGAAAACAAATTGTTCATAGTTTTCACACCCACCTTTGGTGAAAGCTTTGAAAAGGAACAAAAAAATTCAAAGTCCAGGCTATTATTCTTATCTTCATAAAATTTGTAAAGATCTAAGCTAGAAAAAAGGTGATATCTTTTATTACTGTACAAGTTTTCTACATTCTTAATATTCTTCTCTATGTTCCAGTTTCCATAGTGCTTAATCACTGTATTCTGATAGAGAAGCTAGAAACAATAATCTGTCATTAGCTGTACATAGTTGCTTCTTTTCTCCTTTAAATTTTAGCAAAAGAATGGTAAAAAGACACACAAATACTGCAGCAGTTGCAGAAAGAAGAAATTGCTCCTTGTCAGCTTTCAGTTGTTTCTTCTTTACTTAAACTCTCCCTTTACCCGAATCAGAAATGTCCAGAACTATCAAACTAATGGAATCATATTGAGAAAATGCAAAAATGTACTTCAGGCAACCAATTTTTTGTTTCAATTCTGCTGCTGACACATAAGGAAAAGTACTTAGGCACTGATTATTGCATTGCCTCATCAGAAATGCTCTTGCCTAACCCAGAACAGACATCTACATGACCTGAACAGTGTCCTTCATGGGCACTGGAGTAACACAAGAATTTATAGGATGAAATTTGTCTCATCCTAATGAATGCTAAAAAATAGAAGAGAGAAATTTTGCTATAGAAGTGCTGACCCATTTATAGAAATGTAGTGATTTAAAATTATCTAGGGATTATACTCCAAACAAACTGCTCCACTTGCACCCACCCTCTCTGGTGAGACAGAGTTCACAGCGCTGGCTGCCAGCAGCTGCCCCTAAGAAGGAAAAGATCAAAAGGTGGCCACTCCTCCTGTGTTGTCTCCCTTCTCTTTCCTCTGAGGCCACTCTCCCCAGGGATGATTCGTGTGGGATAGAATAAAAATATAGACATGCCCATGTGCCTCTTTGTGGCACCTGAAAGCCAAATTAGAACAGGTGACCAATGAGAAATATGAAACGGGATCATATTAGTTCATACATTGTTTATGTTATGAACATTCAAAAAAGGACACCTTAATAACTATAAATTGGACATGTTTTTACTTATAAAATGGAGGGAGGCATAAAAGGCTCATCACTGGCTCAACAGACTCTGAACATTTGAACCTTCCTAAATCAGCCTTTAGGAACACTTGCAGTATCATAACAAGGAAGCTGTCTCTTTTCTTGAAGATTAAAAGAGATTGGTTTTTCTTTTTGGGTAATTTCATTTTGCTTATAAATTGTTATTTGTCATTTTACTTAAATGTATTTTGCATATTTTTGGCTTTTCTTCTTGGAAATTCGTTGATTTTGAAAAGGTCCACTGGATCCTTTAGTACGAAGAAATGTTACAAAAAATCCTCTGTGTATATTGATTTATATAAATATATATGCATTAATTTGTGTAAAATTGGTTTTAACTGTCAGTGGGGGAGGGAAACAGAAGAGACTTTCAAAAGCCATTTGAATCTTTTTCTCTACAAAACACAGTAAAAACAATAGAGATTATGTTTCTTTCCAGGTAATGAGTCATATTTGAAGGTTTCTATTCCACAAATATATTTCTATTTATATCTTATCAAATGTCTGAAAATTATTCATTCTCTTATCCTTTCTGACTGCAAAAATGCACAGATATAATTATTTATTCTCTTATCCTTTCTGACTGCAAAAATGCACAGATATTTCTCTAGGATAATATGAATTTTCAGATTATATAAGGAAAAAATATTGTAGTGTTTCATGAAAGCAGCTATCCATCTGTACTACAATTAATGAGCCAGAAGTGGCACTTTTCTCAGATCTAAATTTTCTACTAATCAGGAATTCGCCCCTGGGAAATACAAATGCCTGTACTGAGAAGACACAAGGCGTTAAAACACTGATACAAAACATTTAATAGATATCTGCATATAATGAAGATAACTCCTGAAAAATTGTTGAACCTCACTGACAAATAACTAGCATTGTGCAACAAAGTATGGAGCTCAACTCAATGTCCTAATTTGATTTTACTTTTTATTCTTTTGAATGTCATTGGATATAAACCTGTTTTTATTGTTAATCTCTTTTTGAAAGCATATGAAATTGACGTCTGATCAAAGATTTTTTTCTTAGAAAAAGAAACATTATTATGTTCAAAATAACTTCCATATTAAACATATTTTTTTCCAATAAATATTTTACCAGGATAGAAAATAAAGAATAGGTGTGTCCCAATGAAACCGATTTAATGATGGGATCAGGAGTAAAATGCATCACCCTGTCCTTGTGGAGATATGTTCTCTATGGAAAAACTATCCTTTTTCCACCTCAGCTGTTCACAGGCAAGAGTGACTACTGTCGGTGCTGTGTGCTTCATTGCTGATGGTCACAGAAGTGCTAGATGTGCAAAGAACCACAGGAAGGCAGCAGATGGTATTGTCTAGGGAGAGAACTGTAATTTATGCTCTTGCATTTGCTACCATACATACATTTAAATAATAAGAAATATAATGAAAGAGGAGTAGTTTCAGTCATGGCTTTTGGCATAATTCTGAGCCTGTGTTCAGAGTTCTTGAATTCATTATCCTGTCAATCAGAGCCTAAAAAAGAAATCTAAAGATCCAGCTGTAATTTTCAACAGAATACTCTCAGAAAAGCTAAATTAAAAAAAAAAGTATTATATGCTATTAAAAAATTTATGCTAGTAAATGCGACTTTAGAACTCAGCATTAAATTTCCCACAATTTTTTATTCATTTGCTTTAAAAAGTTTTCTTATCCTAAATTCTTTATGCCTCTGGCATTCATCTGAAATCTTGATGCTGTAAGCCTTCAGGCTTACCAACTGCGATGATGTTTTATAAATGTCTGCATAATAGTTTAAGGTTTTCTGCTGATTCATTTTTACAGCTGAGAAATGCTAATGTACCTCAGCCTCTCAGACTCATCTGTCATCTCTGGTCTCTTGGCCTGTCCCATACCTCGAGGTCCCTGTTGCCATTCTGTCTGCAGGACTGACTGCAACAAAGGCAGATTTTCATGAACACTTACAATTATGTGGATTTTCAAACCCAAACAAGACTTTAGGGAGGATTAATATATTTCCCTTAGTTACATGTCTAGTAAATTATCAGAACCATCAAATCCAAAGAATAAAATAGATGTTTAGAAGGATTTCAGCCTACAAAAACTCTATTTTTTTTTTTAATTTTTAAGTCTCAGGTTATGGACAGAAAACTGTGGATACTCACACTAAAAAAGAAACTGCCACCACTAGAACTGGTGGCAGTTTCTACCACCATCAACAAACTACAGCATTGTATCTAGCACTTTGACTCAAAATGGTCTAGTATATCAGAAGAATAAAAGCACAGTAGAAAAGTTATATTCAAACAGTAATGAACTTGAGGTCAACAGAAAATTAATGGAGTAACATCAGAATAATAATTATTCCACCCTGATAAATTTTAAATGCACTCATCAGAAGTAATAAGTGCTGTGAGATCAGATCAGAACACATCACATACAATAATAATCATCAGATCTGATTTCTATCTTTTTTTATCCCTCTAATTTTTCTTGACTACTAAACATTTTCTTATCTTGATATTTTAATTCTACTGTACTTAAATTTTGTTGGATTTTTTATCTGCTTTGAACTTTACAGTTATACCTCAGCTCCTTGTGACTCATAAGAGGTATGCAATCATGTGACTAATTCTATTTCAACGATTATTCTTTTTTCCTAGAAATAAGAATGGTAAGTTTAATTTGTTTAATGTAAAGTAAAATATGTTCAAAATATTCCTGAATTTAGGGCTTCAGAAAATTCCTCTCTTTTCCCTAATTTTTTTCCCAGCATAGTGCTTGACTTACACTTATGAGTAGGAAGAAAGATTTTATACTTTCCACTCATGTATAAAATGCTGAAATTAACAAGATACAAATGATTTCTCACAGAAAAGCCAATTGCTTTTCTTAGTTGCTCTGAGTTAATTTTATTACTTTAGTTTCAATTCTCCCAAATTCCTACACAGTCCTTTCTTAGAAATTGCCTAAGCTTGTAAAGTTTAAGCTATAGGAATCAATTCTTCATCTTGCAGACTTCCATCCATTTTTGGTATATCTAATTCTGCGATATTGTCTGCTTAGAACTGATTGTTTAGAACAATTAAGAGATTGTAATATTTTTCCATTAAATATTATAATGCTTTGTGAATTCAGATTTTAGATTTTAATATTTTTCCATTAAATATTATAATGCTTTGTGAATTCAGATTTTGTTTCCCTTTTTTTCTTTCCTTACAAAATCCTCATTTTCTCTTTTAGAATTTCTTGACATGAAAAGAAAGCATTAAACACTTTCAAACTTTACCAGAGGAAACTTTGGTCTACTTGAGCTTAGCCTTGTTATCTGTCAATCACTCAATTCGCCTTTATTTTATATACAGTAGCACAATGGAGAATAAATCTCACAGTGTCATGCATAATAGCTGTTAGTTAACAAGAGAGAGCTAATCTCAGCTGGTGAATTTGCACCTTTGTTCTACTCCTACGTAAAGAGTTTCTAATAACTTCAGGGACTGGGTGTAATTGCTTTAGGGTAGATACTTGAAGTCCTAGCCTCTCTGTTTTTTACAGCTGGTTCCATGATAACTCTGGAATAAAATGAACCTGGGTTTAGACTAAAATAATAATAGCAGCAATGACTGAATATTTATGCTGTGCAGCATAATATAGACTAATTACATTTTTGTGACTTAACAACTTACTATGGCCACTGGCTAAGCAAACTGTTTTAAATAGATCAAGGCTATGCTACTGAATAAGTATCCATACAGTAAAATTAATTGTAGCTATGGTCTTTGCAACTTGCACACAGATGAGGAATGCACCTGAGGGAAGTCACAAAGTTCTTATGCAAAAGTAAAATATCCTGCTACCTAGATCATCGTTGCATGGCAAAACTTGCCCCTGACTCCATGAAATGTCAAGAGACACCTGAGGGAGCCCTTGTGAACTTTTCATCTGCACTTTTCCATTAAAAGAAACATTTTATGTCAAAGTGAATGGTGGCACTAGGTATGCCCTATACTTACAACACTGTTAGTAATAGCAATAATTTCGGAAGTCCCATTGCTATTTTTTTCCTCTTTTTGATGCTTAACAGAGAATTTTGAGCTCCCTACATAAAGAATTTGACATTTTTTTTCTGGGTAACGTGTAGACAGAAGAACAGAAGGCAGTCTGTACAAAATAGTAAATGTACCTGGAAAGCTTGAACATGTGAGAGTTTCAAAAAAGTGTATGGATGTTACCCTTTATTAGAATAAAAGAAGCAGCAGTAAATTTTAAAAAAATCACAATAATAGAAGCAGACTGTCTTAATTCAGCTACCTTCTTTTTCAGTGTAAACAAGCATGTAATGTCTATTGCTAGATACAATTGAGTAAATCTGGCTCATTTTCCAAATTACATGTGTTGACATCTGTATTAATAACATCATTATTAATAATTAGGATGAATATTTAATGAGCAGCCGTTTCACAACTCAGATGAAAATGTCACAGATTTTTTCTGACTTATTAGTTTCTATTTAACAGATTTTTGTAGAAAATATCCAGATTTTACGGTTTTGTATGTAAGCAGGCCAAATTTATCTCTGGTACATTTTCTCCAGGAAATGAATCACAGAATCACAAAATAATTGGGGTTAAAAAGGACCTCTGGAAATTATTTAGTCCAAGCCCCTCTGCTAGAGAATGTTCACCTAGACCAGATCGCACAGGATCATTTTCCAAGCAGGTTTTGTATATCTCCTGAGGAGGAGCCTCCAGAACATATCTGGGCAAGCTCTTTCAGTGCTTTGTCACTCTCAAAGGAAATCAGCTTTTCCTTATATTCAGAAAGAAATTACTGGTTTTAAATTTGTACCTGTTTCCCCTTGTCCTGTCATTAGGCACCACTGAAAAGAATCTGGTTCCGTCCTCTTGATGGCCACCCCAAAGATATTGGCATGCATTTATAAGTTCCCCTCTCATCATCTCTTCTCCAAGCAAAGCAGTTCCAGCTCCCTCAGCCTTTCCTTATAACAGAAATGATCCAGTTCCCTAATCATCCTGGTAGCCCTTTTCTGGACCCTCTCCAGTTTTCTTGCACTGGGGTGCCTAGAACAGGACTCAGCACTCCAGACGTGGCCTCCTCAGGGCAGATTACAGGGGCAGAATCACCTCCTTTGATCTGATTGCCACACTCTTCCTAATGCATCAACAGCTGCTTTCCAGCAGGTCAGGCCCTTGTTTCTATTTGTGCATGGAGCTATTCCTCCATGGGTGCAGGACCCTACACTTGCCCTCACTGAACTTCTTTAGGTCCTTCTCCACCCAGCTCTCCATCCTGTCCAGGTCTGGCTGAATGGCAGCACAGTCTTCAGGTGTATCAGCCACTCCAAGTTTTCTACCTTCAGCAAACTTGTCAAGCATGCAAAGGTCCTGTACTGACCCTGGGGAACACCACTGGCTACGGGCCTCTCATTAGACTGCACCCCTGACTACAACCCTCTGAGCTCCTCCATTTGTCCAGTTCTTAATCCACCTCACTGTCCAGTCCTTTAACCCATACCTGGTCTTACATGTGAGCATCTTATGAGAGAAAATATCAAAAGCCTTGCTGAAGACAACATCCAGTGCTCTCCCCTCATCTACCCAGCCAATCATGTCAACACAGAAGGGTTCCGAATTGGTCAAGCATGATTTCTAACTTAGGAATCCATGCTGACTACCCTGAGAACATACTATTTTGTCCACATGCGTAGAATGAACATCCATAATGAGCTGTTCCATCACCTTTCCAGGGATTTAGGTGAGGCTGGATAACCTGTAGCTCCCTGGGTCCCTCCCTGGGTCCACCTTTTTTGAAGACTGGAGTGACATTGTCATTCCTCCAGTCCTGAGGCATCGTTCCTGCTCTCCATGACTTCTCAAAGATGAAGGGGAGTGCCTTAACAATAGCACCAGTCAACTGCTTCATCTGGTATTTCCTCTGTAGGTTTAGGGGTTTAGGGTAAAATTAGAGGGAGCAAGGAAAAAGGGTATTGAGTTTTCTGGGTTTTTTTAATTGGTTGATTATTTTGTGGAAAACCTCCAATTTAACAGTATACTTCAGGGAGAGAAAACCTTGAAAATGTTTCCTCAAACATTTCAAGTAACAGATTAAAACTTAAAAAAATTTGGAGTGTTCAGAGGAAACCAGAATGGAACAGCACAAAAAAAGTTTCTATCTCAAAAGAGAACTGCAGTATATAGATAAAGCTGTAGGGGTAATTTGACCTTCAAACCCTGAATGGGAACATTTTTGAGATAGAAGGTACATCCCTGAAGTAGGGGTACCTGTGTTCACAACTGAAAGATAAGAGAAAGCTAGTAATTCTTGTCAGGGCAACAATATGATATAAAAGACCCATCTGGAAGTATGCACAGTTTGGAAGATATTTTTATCTCCATATTTTCACATTTTTGCCCCGGTGGTAAAATGTTAGTATATATTTGCTACAGCAATTTTCTGTGAGATTTAATAAACTACACCGGGAATTAAATTTGTTTAAAAGTAGTAGGTTTTCATAACACATATTCAGACCTCAGAAAGAATCTGTATGCCAATCCAAATTAATCTCAATCTTTTTTAAAAGCTTGCTAACTAACACATGTCAATTAATAAGTAGAGAGCTTATGATAATTGGCAGTTAACATTCTATTATGAATAAGGTTGTTTGCTGTTAATGGAACGTAATGGATTATAATTCTGTACTTTAATATTACATGCCAAAGCATGCCTCTCTCACCTCTCTTTCTGTCCTCACAACAAATTACACAATATTTGACAATGATAAGTAGACAAAGGATTATACTCAGCACATTTAACTGGAGTATTAAATACATCAAATGTAGACACTAGGTAAGTCATATTAATACAGGCATTCCTATCACTCCTAGTATGAAAATGACTTTTTTTTTTTTTACCTTGTTTTCTACCTTTCATTGTTAAAACTCACAAAATTCAGTGGGTGGTCAGTCACAAATTGTGTTCCCCAGGACTCAATTTTAAAGCCAGTACTGTTTGATATCTTTGTCAATGATCTGGATGAGAGAATTGAGTATACCCTCAGTTTGCAGAGGACATTAATTTGGGTGGGAGTATTGATCTGCGGGAGGGTAGGAAGGCTCTGCACAGAGATCTGTGATTGAGGGGCTGAGGATGACTGTGTGAGGTTCAACAAGGCCAAGTGTTGCACTTCTGTCACAGCAACTGTCTGCAGCACTACAGGCTGGGTGACACTATCTGGAAAGCTTCCTGGTGGAAAATGAACCTGAGGATGCTGCTCAACAGCTGGATGATCATGATCCAGCAGTCTACCCAGGTGGACAAGAAGGCCAATGGCATCATGGCTTTTTTCAGCAATAGTGTGGCAGCAGGACCGGGGAAGTGACTGTCCTCCTGCACTTGACACTGGTGAGGTCACACCTCAAGTTCTTTGTCCAGTTCTGGGCTCCTCCCTTTCAAGAAAGACATTGAGGTGCTGGTGAATGTCCAGAGAAGAGCAACAGAGCTGGGAAATATCTAGAGAGTAAGTCATGTGAGAAGTGTGAGAGGGAGCTAGTTGTCAACTTGGAGAAGAGTAGGGTCAGGGGACACTCGCCGGAACTACTTGAAAGGTCAGTCCCTTCTCCTAAAAATAAGAAACAGGACAAGGGGAAATGGCCACAAATTGCATCAGGGGAGGTTTAGGTTGGATATTTCAAAAAACTAAATTGGGGAAAAGAGTTGTCAAGAATTGGAAGAGGCCGTCCAGGGAACTGGTGGAATCATCATCCCTGGAGAGATATAGATGTGGACCTAGGGACAAGTGGTGGACATGACTATGTTAGGTTAATGTTTGGACTCGACGGTCTTAAAAGTCTTTTACAATCTAAACACTTCTATGATTCTATTCAGGTGTAAGTAAACAATAAACACAAATCTTGAAAGCACTGGGATTGAGACTAAGTGATCCTTGCTAATAATTGCTATTGTGTGACAGTTCAGAAGAAACTTGCTCATAGGAATCTGTACATGATCCTTAAGTGAGGTAAGTGAGTAGTAAATTAACACAAGAGCCTGCTGAGGAATTGTTTCTGTCATTTTTTGCTGGGAAAATATACAAAGACAAGAAATTATATTTACACTTTGTAGTGTAGACATGCACCATATTTGTTTAACTGCGCTAAGAAATAGCAGTATTTCTTTTCAAGACAGTGCTAATTATAGTTTGAATCAATTGCTTTGCCATTGCTTGCAGTAAACTTTAAAATATATTTGCTTGTTTGACTTCAGAGCAGTGAATGAATTGGCTTAGGTTTTTTGGTTTTTTTATTCCTGTTTACTGAACTGTTTATCTATCTATCTATCTATCTATCTATCTATCTATCTATCTCTCATTTGTTGAGATGCTGGTGCCAACAAACTGATAAAACTGTCAGAAAATGAACTCTTACCTTTTATCCTTTATGTTGAAAATTAAACCCTGTATAACACTGACAGATTTATATGTTGATATTTGCATGGTATATACTTACACTCATACAGACTGGATAAATAAAACTAAAGAACATTGGAACTCTTTACACTTTGATTTTTAGTTTGGTTGAGTAATTGGGTTTTATTATAACAAACAAAGGATAAAATCAAACAAAACCCAACAAAAACAAGAACAAAATCAACCAACCAACCAAAATCAACAAGCAGATAATTGTTTCCATTAGTCATTCTGGGGTTGTCTAAATTCAGAATTTCTCATAAGGATAAATATCTTTAATTGTAGGATTCAAAATCACATTTTGAAATCATCTAGGGTTAAAATTAATTATTTTACTCCATTAATGTTGTAAGTTTCCACTCATGCTTAATCTTTTGTTTATCCTTTGCTTGACAGAAGAATATGAAGCTCTGTTATAAAAAATATACCAATATGTAAATGGATCAATCAATTTCAATTAATAACCTTTCTGTTATAGTTAAATTAGGATAAAATAATGAACAAATCTCCTCTTTCCAAAAGTAATTTGAAAATAAATAAATTTCAGATCCCTTTTTAGTGACTGAAAATGGAACTATAGATCTCTACATAACAGTGATGCATTTGAAAATAGTAATTAGGATGTGCACCTTTCTAGAGCTGTGTAAGTGAGAACAGCAATAGGAGATATGCCTAGGGAGCATTATAATAATTAAATTTTCTTAGTGTAATAGTATGATAGATTGAAAAGTATCAGACACTGAAAAAATGCTTTCCCTAGATACTTTAAAAAATTGATGCAAAGCTTGAGGGAACAGAAACACCATCTTGCCCAATCATGGAGCATTATGAGAAGGGTTAGGAAATTAACCCCTTTTTCCTAAAACCTAATTGGAATCTAAAAGAACTATCTCATCAAAGTGCATAATAGAAACCTGATACACTGACAAGTATTCAACTAAAAACAATTTGAATTTGCTTGTCTTGGATAAGAGAAGAAAAATTTTTCTCAGACCAAATTTTGTACATGGAAACACAGATGGAAGCGTTTCAGAAACTGGAGAATATAAAATAACCAAGAAATAAAGTCCAATGTGTTTTTTGCAATGTGTATTCATAAAAGTCTACCCTTGAAGAGAACCGATCAAACCCAGCAACAATTTTAAAGGAATGTGGGCAGCACAGCAATGGGTATCCTCCTTAGTGCTGTTTTGCTAATAATTGCATCTCTTACAAGCACATATGTTCAGGATACCTTTTCTCCAGAAGTCCCTAATAGGCAGCCTCATTTTTAGAGGAAAAATATTCCAATGTTGTGTAGGCTTTTGTTTTATTGGTATTTTGTTTTTTTTGAGGAATGAAGTGTTCATTGCATTATAGGAATAAACGAATTTTCTGGGATTTGTCAGACAATCTTAGATGATAATCCTAACTGTAAGACAAAATGTTCTTCCTCCTGAGGTGCCAAAATCAATGAAAATCTCAGATTGTGTTGAATCTGGGAGAAAAAACCTGATGCATGAGTTAAGATACTACATTATTTTTTTTCCTTCTTGCTGAAACTCCTGGGTCAGTGCTGGTCAATATTTAAACACAACCTGTCCACCTGTATCCTGTAAAGGAGAGGAAGTCACTAAAGGTCTCAGGCATGAGACTTACTCAGGGATTAGTGCCAGGAAACCTTCCTAGCTGATAAAATGCTTTAGTGGTTGGGATTCTCCTCTTGATACATCGAAATTTCACCATAGATGTCTAAGTATTAACTACATTGGAATGAAGAAAACACAATTATTTCATGGTCAAGCACTGTTTAAAAATATTATAATGCTTCTCATAAATTTTCTTTTCCATTACTTTCCTTCTGTTGCAGTCAGTTTTCAACAGTCCTGTCATTAATTATATCATAAACAATGGGTACTCAGAAGAGATTCAGCTTACCTGAGATGATTCTTCTTAGGCTCAGTCAAGACCTAAATCTTTCAGCAGTTCCCTGTTTGGCATCTCTGCAGGTGACAGTATTCTTAATAGTGTACAAAAGATTTCCCAAATCTGGAAGAAAAAGAAAACAAGGGACAAACCCAATTAAAAAATAAACCAAAGCCCCAAACCCAAACTTTTGAGAAGTTTTGTCAAAAATATAATGTAAAATTTAAGGAATTTTTTTTTTGTGTAAAAACTGTTTTTTTCTCTTTTCTTTCTACATAAATGAAATTAAGCTTGACTGTTTATGAGGTGTTTGCTATCCAGTGCTTCTTGTACTAATTTTAAAATGCATTGGAACATGTAGGTACTTACATGTTCTTACTCTCACCCTTAATCTTGCTATTATACCTGTGAGAAGGAGAAAATATTTGTTATATCTTTGAAAAGGGGAGAATTTTTGAAAAGATTTCTGAACTTTGCAAAATTGAAATGCATTTAGAAAAAAAAAATTACTATCATTACTGAAATGTAAACTAGTTTATTCTGCCCAAAAGCAATTAAAAACTTTGATAGCCCTTTTAATGTGTGGTTTTATTCACTCTTTTCAGTGTAAGCAAATAAAAATCTGTCTGCTTCTATTGAATTTTGTGCAATTTATTCAATTTCAGTTTTTCTTGGTTCCATTATACCTCTATGTTTTCATAGAATCTATGTTTTGTACATTATACCAAAATTTCATAATTATATTTTTTCCTTAGCATAATTAAGTTTATTTCACAAGTAGTGACTCATCACAGATTTCAAAACCTAAAAACTTGAAACTGTGCAAAGATATTTTGCATGATCTTATCATGAATCTAAACAGCACAGGTGGCAGAAATCTGGTATAGAATACAGCATATTTGAATAATAAATCAAGTACATTAAAGAATCAAAAGCAAAAGTGAATTAAAAGAAGTAATTGACAAAATTTTAAATTGAAAAATCAAATGAACTAGTAAAAAGCTTGGTTAAGCCCAGAATGACTAATGATATACCCTTAAATCACTCAACAAAGAAACCCAAAATATCTTACAGAAAGAAAAACATTGCATTTCATTTTTCATTGAAAACATACATATTAAAATACATGATGCCACCAATTATTGGGTTATGTGTTCTTGCAGTAATTTAATTTAATATATTTTTTCATTATTTTCTAGTTACATTTATTACAAATCTTCATTGTTTGTATAAACTATTCATGAGCTTTTTTGTAGAACTTGTAATGACAAGAGCCTTCCAAATTTTTATGGTTTTAATATGTTTTCTGACCAGTGAAATAGAAAAAGTTGATTTGTTTTTGGGATGAACTATCTGTATACAAAGAACCCTCCCTGAAGCACCACTCAGTTTGCAAGGTATCTAATTTTGTGTATTCCAATAGTTCCTTTCATTTCAAGGGAACGTGAACGTTGCCTTCTTCCGTGTCCATCAATATCCATCTTCTGCTCTCCAAAGTCTGACTGCCACCACCCCTTATCAGACATCTTGACAGTATAATTGGAAACTGGTATCAGTGGGGAGGTTAATGTGTCAGAGAAAGCAGCATTTCACCTGAGACTTTTTTCACAACCTTTCTGTTAAAAGGTCATACTTGTACAATAAGATGAAACAAGCATGCTCGTCTGTTTCAACAACACTGACAGTCCTTTCTAAGTTTCTTTTTTTGACAGCTGCAATTATTCCCTACACTAATATAACCCTCAGTGATTTGTTTCCTTTTTAGATCGGTTGTAACATTGTATTTTTAATTTAAAACTTGTCTTCTTAAAACCAGATGGAATGCAAGGACTAGCACCAGTTAATCATCATTGATCAACAAAAATGTACATAGAAAACCATCTTGAAGGTCAATGTTCTACAGGTCGTATAGTGTATGATTTATTTTTCTATATCCAAATTGTTTGATGTAATACAAATATTTTCATATTTTACAGAAACAAAAGATCAGAACCCAGGAACATTTTGTTGATATTTCTTGATTCTCTTTTTTTAATTTTGGCAATAATGATTTGCAGTGACAAAAAGCAACTTCCTGTCTGCTTTTTTTTTTTAATTTTGGAATTAGTGTAAAACCTGAATAATCTTTTTTCTGTCTTTTTCTCCAGTGTTTTATTTCTCAAGACATGCTATTTTTTTCAGTATATTACCATATAAATTTTCATTATGGTAGGAATTTTATTAGTCTTTGCTGCACCTCTCTTCTGCTTAAATTTCTTTTCAGATGTTAGATGTTCATATGTATAGATATTCACAAAAACATCTTTGTTTTGATTTTCTGTGTCAAGAAATGGTTACCTAACAGTGTGGATTTAAGTTAGCTTGCATAATTTGTGTCTGCTTTCAGTGTCATAACTAAAGACACATTATTAAGAGAAACTGAAATATTATCAGCAGTCAGCAACAAACTAACAGCTTTCTCCAGATCAGTAAAAGATGCTGAAATACTAATTTACTCCATGTAGCAAAAACCAAAAAAGAGAAATAGTTGCTCTGGACATCCTATTTATATATTGATTCCCTTTGATGTTGAAAATCTCTTCAGACCTTTTTAACATGGGTGATACCTGTGACACAAACTTCTGCAAAAACTTCATGTTACACACTTGCCTTTTCTAGTAAATTTTTAATTATTACAATGTTATTGAAGAAAGTCAACAGAAAATGATTTCTTATGTTTCATGATATCTTTTTGTGCTCTGCTTTGTAAATGTCAAAAATTTACTATTGCACAGGAATGCTTGAGACACAAAGTGAAAACTAATAATGCACTCAAATTAGTATTAAAATTTGGGTAAAGAAAATTTAAGCACAGATTTGTATTTCCTTAGGCTGCTTGCTGTTGAGAGAAGTCCTAAACCTTAGCCTAGGGGTCCTGTCTGTCCCAGATTCCAATTTTCTTTTACTTTCCCTTTCCCTTTCTCCTTCCCTTTCTCTTTTTTTCTGTCTCTTTAATTATACAGATTCTCAGTGAAACTAAACATTGTCTGATAGAGAAAATTCTATCTGGACTTCCATGGATTCTTTATTAGCTAGCTAACCAGGTATTATTAATATAAACACTTTGTCATCCTTTTCTCTCCTACTCTTTTATATATTTTACACTGTTGTTGTGATTTAACCCCAACAACCAAGCCCCACATTGCCACTCCCTGACTTACCCACCAGCAGGATCGTGGAGTGAACTGGAAGTGCAAAAGCTAGAAAACTCATGGTTGGGGATAAAGCTGTTTAAGGAAAAGCTATGAACACAAAGCAAAATAAGGAATTAATTCCTTGCATTCCCTAGGCAGGCAGAGGTTCAGCCATCTCCAGGAGAGAAGGACCCCATCATGCATAATGGTGACTTGGGAAGATAAACACCATCACTCTAAATGTCCACTCCCTTCCTCCTCCTTCCCTTCCCTTTGAGTATCCTCAAAGGGATACTCCAGACCGTGTATTTACATGCTGCACATGCAAATACATGGTCTGGAATATCCCTTTGGTCATTTGTGGTCACCTGCTCTGGCTGTGTCTCTGCCCAAGCCCCCTGCATGTCCCACTTCCTCACCAGCGTGGTCATATGCAAAGCAGAAAAGAGCTTGGCTCTGGGTTAGCCCTGCTCAGCAATAACAAAAACATCTCTATGTTATCAACTCAGTGTTCAGCTCAAATTCAAAACATAGCCCCTTGCCAGCCAATGTAAATAGAGCCATAACAAGCACAGCTATCTACCAGTCTTCTTCTAGCTATCACTCACCCAGGACAAAAAAAAATCCTAAATTCTGTAACTGCTTTATTTTTCTCCCAAATTATACAGAAACTTTCTCTTTGCAGTGCCCCTCATTATGGCTCTTCATTACCATAAGAGCAGTATACTTTACTGATACTGCTGCTTTGCAAGGAAAGGCACTTTCCCTATTTCACCAAGTCTGTATATGGTACATTCAATAGTTTTGCCAAGTGGAGAAGTGAAACATTGTCAGCTTTGCGGAGAAAAAAAATCCATGAAGGCAGCAGCAGCAAGTATGTAAGATGGATACATGAGATATATGAAGAAGGTAGATATTATTTTTTTTCCAGTGCTTCCTACACCATTTTAAAAAATGGAGACTTGCAGGACAGTCATCTATCACATCACATGAAACAGCTATCAGAGGGTATATGGAGAAAGAAGGATCGTGTCAATAATGGGAAAAAAGCAGACAACAGTTGAGATTTATAACCATGAACTAGCAATGAGCTGCATAGATGCTGGCTTTTCTGCCTCTCTGACAACTCTTATATCTGTAATGTGTTTTCCATCTAATTGTAGGGATTCAGCTGCTCATGGCTTGTTGCAGGATTAACTCTTGTATTTGGAATAGAAAGATCATAGCATCAGAGAAGAGAAAGGTAGGTGAAACAAGGGTCTAATTTGGCACTGGTGGGCAATAACAGCCACTATGTGGAATATGGGGAATGAGACTCATTATCAAACCACAAGACAGAAAACATATAGAAAGGTAACAAGAAAAACCTTCAGGAATTACTGAATTGCTGTCTAACTACTAAATTAGGAAATAAATCTCCTATAGTACTTTAGTACTTCCTATTTTAGGTGATGAAAATGCTTGTTTTTCATGCAATAAAAATTTAAAAACTACTGATTTGTAAAAAAAAAAGAAAAAGAAAAGATAATATAAACAAGATGAATAACTAACATCTTGTAATGCTAAATTATGTTCCTGATAAATCACTGAAGAAAACATTGAAAGAAAACAAATATCTGATCACTGATCACAGTCATAAATTTATTTGGTGACATTACAGACATTTCAGCATGTGAAGGAAGCAGTCATGCTTTCTCTCTGCAAAGGGAAAATGAGCTAGGGGCACTTCTGTCTGCATTGTCACATGGAGTATTGACATTTCAATACCAGCTGTCCACTGTCCTTGAAATATGAGTCTGTGAAACATAGTATGATAAAAGAAACAGGTAAGCATGTCTGAATTCATATCATGTTGGCCTCCAAATTAATTGAGCCAGACAATATAAACCCATTCTCCAGCGAGAAGAGTTGTCTTACTCCTATCTCAGCTGTGGCAGATGAAGAAGTAGAAGAGATGAAGCTGTAAATTAAGGACAAACCAAAGTAACCGTGAGACTTCATTAAATGAGAAATGGCAGATAGACTGTGGATAAAGTGTTGGAGGACAAAGACAGTAAAGAAATTTTTAATATACATCAGTTTTTTGTTGCCTAGAAGAGATGGTTTTCCAGTCCATCCAGTTTTTTTTTTTTTTTTTTTTTTTTTTTTTTTTTTTTTTTTGCAATTCCAGAGTGCAAAAGAAATCTGATGGGGCAGAGTAATCAAAGGTAAACTGTTCCCTGTGAAGAGAAGTATCTGCTCCCACATAAGAAAAAATTCTATCTTTAATACAGGAAAAACTGTTTGAAAAGGAGAGCTTACAGATAGACCAGATTTTTAACGGCTTTTTGGATTCTTGATGGACTCTGGTATTGGAATGCAAGGAGTCTTGAGTGATCAAAACATTTAAAAAAATACTGCAGGTAACAGTTTTAGCTTAGAGTAAACTTGAGCTGATCAATTTATTTTTTCATTCTTAACCACTACAATTTTATGTCTTCATATCAGTGGCAACTGTTCTGAAGTTATTTTTCCTTGTAAAAACCCTAAATTCTGATTAACAGTAGTAAACTTAACACTCAGAAGTACTTTATAGGCTCTTGAATTGATTTTGGAGGTCCCATTGTGAAATGAGAGAGATTTATTGGAATTAAATTATTACATTAGTCATTCCTTACAATTTGTTTAATTCCAATCTGATACAATATAGACTGGGCCCCTGGAGAAACAAATCCAGTCATCACTGTGGTGAGATTAGGAATTTCTGTTGTTTCAGAGTGAGTTTGCCTTGTGAGTGTTGTAGTTTTGTGTTGTTTGTCTTGTCTTAACACAGAAATTGTTTACAATGGAACACATTACATTTTTCTTTTACAGAAATTTTAGTTATAATTCTCCCAGCATACAAATAAATGCCTAAGGAAAATTAGGTCTGTATATAAAAGTGTAGATTTTGTCAGGTTTTCAGAATAAATGCTTTAAGTCACTTTTGTATCTCATAGTAGTGAGGTCCAGGATAAAAAGTTTCCAAACATTCTAGCTATTATGTTGAAATGTTCTGGAAATATTTAAGATTGCTGTGCTATGTTGAAATTCCTTTTTTGTTAATACAGCTATTTTGTCAGCTTCCACACATGCTCTGTGTTCCATGTGCCCAGAGTGGAGCAGCAGCACAAACAGTGTGTGATGAACTGACCACAACCCCCATTCCCCATCTTCCTGCGCTGCTGGGATGAGGGGAAGAGGTGGGACAGAGGCAAAGGTGGAGAAGTTGGTTTTAAAGTTTTATTTTATTTCATGTTATCCTGCTCAGATTTTGCTACTTATAAATTCAATTAATATGTCTAATTTTGGTCTGGTTTGCCTGTGATGGTATTTGGTGATTGAGCTCTTTCTGTCCTTGTCTCAAACCATGAATTCTTCCTTACATTTTCTTCCCCTTTCCAACTGCACAGAGGAGTAAGAGAGCAGGTTTAGTACTTGGCATCCAATACATTGTGCTAAACTAGAGAAATATATCCTGCAACAAGAATTGAGAAATTTCTGATGAATCAAGGAAGAATGTTCAAGAGCTTGAATGTTATACTTAAAGAGTTGTAATGCCCAGGGAATCTAGTGGTCGACACTTAGACTATTAAGAAGTAATACACTGTTAGCAGAATTGTAAATTTTCAGTTAGGGATGCAAAATTCTACTTTTTACTCTACTGTCCACTGACTTTAGACATAGCTTCCCTTTTGAGCTAGTATTTTCACATCAGAGCAGTTAATTTAACAAAGATGCAAAAATGTGCATTTGTTTGTTCAGTGATCACTCAAAGACAAATATAAAAATAATGGATATGAGGGAAGGTGTTAACAAGCTAATTGTGATTCTGATTGTGGTTTTGGGAAATTCAGAACTGTATAAGCAAGTAATTGACTTTGTATTGTATATTATTGCTTTTATCCTCAGTACATCAAAGAGACTGATAAATTTTCCAACTGTCTCCAATATTCCAAGCATGCCTTTAGTAGGAGAAAACATTCATGCTTTTTATTTTATTTGCTTATACTAGTTCTTAATTACAATCCCTATCATTTTAATTTAAAATCTCATGATCCAGAGCTCAAAAATGAACAACTAAAAGTTAAATTCAGCAATAACTGTGTAAAATAAGAAAGCAGGCAAACTTCTGCTGTTTTAACTCTTGTCTCTCATACATTCAATGAATATACTGATTGTACAATTACTGATGTGGTGAAAACTAAAAACAGAAAAAAGCATATCTCGTTTACTCTTTGAATAGCTAATCAGATTCTAATGTGATCAGTTTAGAGCTTCAGATATGCACATGTCCTCCTCTATGTCTGTGGTACACGCAGCCAGGCTTTAATTTTGTATTGTTACTTGCACAGGAAATGAACAGGAGTTGAAGAGGAAATTACTTTCCCCTTCAGGCCCCACCAATATTGTATAATTCACTTCTTTGTTAACAACAGCTTGCATACAACAATAGCCTTAGAGCTAACTTATTATGTAAGTGAAGCAAGACTACAGTGACCCTAACTCTTGCTTCAAACAATAATGTCTGTTATAAATACAATATGTGAAGAAGCTTGTACATCAGACCTTCTGTGCAGAAAGATGGATGATGTTACAGGTTTGTTACAAAGCTGCAAGTAAGCCAGCTCAGGACATCCCCAGTAAACTTCCTAATCCTAACTGTATTACTCAAATTTGGAGATTAAAGTGGCAGAGAACATATTCCATGTTTGCCTAAGTATCCCTTTTCATACAATTTACCCAAAGTAAATTGTATTAGCAGCTGAACATGCATACTTGTGTCCTTTTCCACAGGCAAAGTAGCACATCACTGCTACCATTTTGACTTCACCTCCTGGTGACCTCCTAATTGAGGTTATCAGTCCTCCAACCTCCCCTCCTAACTCATTTTGGTTGATATGAATGGATTTATGGACCTTTCATTTAGTAAGTCTCTGTCAAGAAAGAGGTTCTAAAAGATCAATTTACCTTTGTTGGTTGAGCCTGGAGTAATAACCAACTATAGGAAAATATGTGAAGAGAATATAAATCGGCAGAAGGAGAAAAATTAGAGATATTTCACTTAGTATGTTGACATTTTTATCTGGAAAATATAGCCATAAAATCAGGTAGACCGATTGCCTTTGTAAGGGAGGTCATAGGGTTTAATTCAGTAATTTCTACATCGAGACAATAAGACAATAATGGCTATGAGATTTACCACGGTTCTGGTTACTGTCAGAAGCAGAGGATTATTTTTGAATGATTATATGCACAGATCACAAAACCCCCGTGTTTAAATGTCTGCATTTTAATTAAAACTAATATTCTGAGCTATATATGTCACATAATCTGTTACAGATGGTACTGTTCCCCATCTTCATCAAGTAATTATTCCTATTTATGAGGATATTTATCTCCAGTCTAGTAATTTCATAATTTCTTAATATTCTTAGATGTAAGAGTGCAGGGTTTTCCAGGAAAAACAAGACAAATTTTTCAGTCTTCCACAAGAAGATAAGTACTTTATCTTAAGTAGTTATAAATTTTAGTATGAAATCATGACTTTCTGAGTATCAGGATTTGTCATGCTAATCTATGGACACTAGCCAATGAGGCTTTGAGAGTTATGCATCTGATCTCTGGAAAAGAGAAGTGCCAGCACTGCATACACCTAAAGATGGCTTATTCTCCTATAGCTCAACTACAGACAATTGCTATTCTCACTGTAGAAATCAGGAAAATAATCCTGATTTACTGTGTTATTGAGAAAGCAGTGTCAGTGGAAATTATTTTTGAGGATACATTTATTATAAAAATATATTTATATTTTTATAGAGAATTAATTTCTTTACTTTTAGCACTCACAGAAACAATTTTGCTATAGCTGTTAAGAAGCACGGCATGATCGTAAGCAAGCAAGAAAGAAATGCATGAAAAGGCAAGAGAGATCACTTACATAATAATTACACAGAAACTGTAAAATGTCACAGTCTGCACAGGTTTCTCCCATTTCCTGCAGAATCAGTTTTCATGATCCCCTCTGGCTGTATTGACTAAATCTCCATTGATCACAGTGTTAACTGAGGCAAGCAACTTGTACAGAAATCACAATCCAGACACCTCACAACAGGCAAGGTTGAACCAGACCATACATCCTCACCTCCTCTGGGTGGTACTTGTATAACTGGTTCTTTCCATCTACTTCAGAAACTAAATACCCAGACGATCTGTTTGCCATAAGCTGTTTTGCTTCTCTGCTCTTCTGCAGTATCTAGTCTTCTCCCCACCTATACCTGTACTGCTAATAGATGGCCAATCTAACCTGGTGAAAAATTTCTGTGAAAGTCAGAAACCTCCTGCACAAAGAAGGGGTAACTGCCTGCAAGGCTGTGAAACAGATGGGAGCTTCCCAGTCCACACTGATGTGCAGGAGCCTTCCTTCCTGAGTGCAGGGCTTCACATTTGTTTCTGTCAAAATTGCTTGGTTTCCAGTGACTCATTTCTTCAGTGTTTTGGAATCCCTCTGAATGGAAATCCTCTCTTCCACTATGAACCACTCACTCTCCATTATTGTTGTCCTATTACTGATGATGATGATCTGAAGTGGAACATCAAGTGTAACTGGATACCAGTTAGATTTCAAAGTGTTTTCCATTAACCTATTAAGCCTAATGGATAAAGAAATTTTATTCAACTTGTAATCCACTCAGCCTGTTCTTGTCTCACCACTTTGATGTCCATAGTGCTATTGGAGATTGTTTACAAAAATGTTGCCAGAATGAAGGTAAACATACACAGTCATCCACAGAGCCAGTCAGTTCCCATAGCCTTCCTGGTTTGGGGAGTAGCTTATAGGAGAACTTGCTCCATAATCCCTCTAGACACTGATGCAAGCCTGAACAACAGTAGTTCTCTGCAATTCTTGCCTTTCAAAATGGGAATAGCATAAATTAATAGACTTTTTTTTTCCTTTTAGTGCTCTATTCTGTTGCAAGACATTTCTGAACCGAATTTCCCATTAGATGTGAGTAATAATTTCCAATAAAATTTTCTGGTTTGGTATGTTATCTGAAGTGGATGTGTTTCTCTAAAATCTAAAATATCCCACAGAAAAACAGAGAATTTAAATTAATTTTTCCAGGTATACGAAAAACCAAGGAAAATATTTTGTTTTGTATGAAGTCAACATTAAAGAAAGTGTGCTGCATTTCATCAAAAAGCTAAACCTTCTGAAACTATCTCCCTGTTTTTTGTTGTAACTTCAGCATACTTTAGGATTCATCTGAACAGAAAAACTTAAGATGTGAGTGTACAATGCAAACTAAAGCTCAGAGAAGTGTGGAATTCCCTCTCAGTATGAAACAAACCATAGATTCTAATTATTTTGATAAAAATTTTACAGATAATTTCTGGGTTTTTTTTCCTTAGGGTGGAAGAAAAATGATCATTTGCATCTTTATTTTTTAATCTATATTATTACTAAAGTGGAGATTTTTCAGCTAACAGAAAGAAAAATATTCTTTTTATTCACTGTTTTTGCATGGGTATAGCATGTTTTTCTCAGTGTCCTTTACTCTGGAAAATGGAGTTTACATGTAAGGTGGCTTTCTTTTAGTGTAAGCAAAAACAAATCAGGTAGAGCTTGGGCAGAAAGGAACATGCACTGCATTTAGAGATACAGAAATTTACAGCCTAAAATGCTTACCATCATAATAAGGATGATGAGCTTATAAAAAATGCATGTAGTGGTTCCTGAGGCACTTTTATTAACACTTTTTTTCAGGACACCTGAAAAGACAAAATATACTGACACGGATAGAAAGATCTGAAGTCTAAAAATTATCTTTATTCTTCAATGCCATTTTCATCCTCCTCACAGTTTAGTTTGACTTTGATACAGAAGAGAAAATAGAAAGTAATTAAACAAAATTTCACCTTCCATTGCTCACAGAAAAGATGCATTAAATTTCATTCATTCGTGCTGATGATTTTCAGAACCTATAATATTCATAACTCCCAACTCTCAGAAATTAGAACACCTTGTGTAGGAACAGAAGAGAGAGTAGTCTGAATCAGTAAATAACAGCTTTAGCCTTTTAGTACACTTTGAACAAAGAAAATAACTTTTCTGGAGCTCAAAGATAAAAGGTATTGGGAACATATAGAAGGGAAAAAGTACTGGAACATATTAGGAACACAATGTGTCTAATCTGTTTAGAGTGATGTCAGGGTGACTCTTGATGCACAGTGGTAGGTGTGTAACTGCACAGCACGTGCCTTACTTCCATTTGTGCTGCGAATATTTACCATTTTTCTGAAAATAAGCCTAACTGCATCTCAAGCAATGCATCTCTTTATAACCTTATAAATATGGTGCCAAACTGCAAAGCATAGCAAAAAGCCTTATATGACTCTCACTGCTGAAGGAATGAGTTGCATTGTACATGTGCATGAAGAAAGTATAGAGCATAGAGTAAAACTGAAGTGAATATTGCAAAGTTTGTGTTCCACAGAGAAAATAGCAACTTTCTTGAACCTGATTAAAAATACTCACTTTTATCACAAAACCTCGTGGATCATTAATACTTTTGGAGACTTATAAATATAGTCAAGAAAAAATTTTATTTTCTCCTTAACCCAATAGCATAAAATAGAATAATAAATATGGACATTACCATGTTTTAAAAGTTAGCTCACTATTTTTCATAAAAATAATGAATTATCCATTGTGCTCACATTCAGGGACTGCTCAGTAACAAATTAATGTTGATTTTGTGTTTGGGGTCTGCCATACACAAGAAGGCTGATAAAAAGAAATTTAACGATCAGCCTTCTAAATAGTTGACAAGAATATTATACCTACTGTGTAGTATTAGGACTCAGTCAGTTACAGTAAATCTTTCAATTAGCTTTGTTCTTCACACTTTTGCAATACTTTATGTTCTTATCATTAAAAAAGAAAAAAGGCAATTTAAATATAAATGTATATGCAATAACATTATTTGGGGATACTCATTGACTGACAAAAAGCTGGATAGACTATCTTATGACTGATTATCAAACTAGAATGTTTTTTTCTGTGGCTTCCACTTTATGTTCCATCACTCACAGCTTCCATTTCAAACAAATCAACAAACAAAAACCAAAACCTTCCCAGACCTCTGGTGAGAAAAAAATTATATGGAAAAGCCAGGTGAATTCAGCTACTGTCAGTGTGAGTATCCACAGAATCTGCAATAGGTCTGAAATCCATTAATGGTTATACACCTACAAAGAGGTACTAAAAATAATTCTGTGAAGTATAAACTAAATGCAAGAAGCTTTCAGGGCAAAAGTGAGGACTTTAAGCCTAGAAAAGAGGCCATGATATTTTTATTTTTATTTATTGTCCAATTATTTGGTTTCCAATGGAGAGTTTATTGCTGTAATGGTTTCTTCTCAGGCAGGTTAGACAAGATTGTTTGTGATATGGATGCAAAGGTCATGAAGCACTGAGTAAATTGTTCTAGAGCATAGTGGTTAATTTTTCCTTATTAATAAGTTGGTGCTGAACATGAGCAAAGAGCATATTATTTAGCAGCTTGAGACAATGAACAAAATTGGAACAGATGGGAATTCTGAAAAAAAATTCAAAAGAGGTAATATGAGATGCTTGCTTCTTTGCTACAGCTCTATATGCAGTTTTGTGATCATTAGCAATGGAAAAATATTTATAGCTGATTAAAGATGTTTTATTCTATTAGTGTTGGGATGTCTTGCACCAGAAAATTGATGCAAGGCCAGGAGAGGGTCTCCAGGATAAGAAGAGGCCTAAAGCATTATGTATTGAGAGAAAATGAGAACTGGATTTGATTATGTTTAAGACAGGTCTAAAGGAGAGCTTCAAATTTCTCTCTTCAGCAATCTGATGATAAAAAAAGAATACACAAAGGAAACCTTGGCTGGCAGTTTAAGCTTGCCTGAAGAGGTTGTGAAAAGTCCATCCTTGGAGACATTCAGAACTCCACCACACAAAGCCTTCAATAACCTGATTGAACTAGGGTCAGGTCAACCAAGTTTCTTATAATTTTAATTGGTATAAAATTAGTTTTTCCATGCCTGAAGTTATAAACATACATTTTCTTGTGAAGTATATATGTGCTTTTACTCAGAGGAAAGCTACTTCAGATAGAAGGAATGCATGTAGATGTTGTAGAATGTCTTAGGTGAAAATGAGTCCTGGATAATCAATCTTCAGTAAACACTGACAGCTCTAATTCCATGAAGAAACTACATACCAAGAGCAAAAAATAAGACCAGTAACTGAAAATTCTAGGAAATCAAAATTAAAACTATGGTGCTGTGTTCTACCAAACTGGAAACAGGCAAAGGGTATCTGGGAAAAAAGACACAGAAAACCAAAAAGGATAAGCATAACTCCAAGTCATATAAAGTAAGGTCACTGTAAAAAAGAATATTTAACAATGCTGAAAATGCAACATATAATCAGTGACAAATAGGAAATACCTGTACATTCATGTCCTGCAATTATTCTTACCAAAAAGAAAAAAAAAAAAAAGCTACATTAAGCTAGTCCTCCAAGGAAATAACAGTGCATCATACAAATAAATCAGATGCTGTTTACATCTTCTGGTGACACAAGTTAGTACAGGCTCAGTTGTACAGTATGAAGTACCATGACATAATGTACCTTAATATGGAAGTGTCTGTATGAGCAACACTTGAATTCCCCTTTAACAGTATTTCAATATCCTGTGCTAACTTCAGAGAGAATAGGTTTAATAGTTTTTTAACAAAAATCTGAGTATTTACTAGTTATTTAAGCCATACTTAGATCTCTACATCTATCTATATTTGTTATGGGTTTGATCTTACATTGTCATTATTTTTATGCCATATTAGGATTCCGTGGGGATGACAATGACTTCTTTGCCAAAGATAAATTTTACCTCCTGTGTTAATACAAATTATTTTACTATGAGATGTTTTGTATGTCTGATTCTGAGAAACACATGCTTTGATTCAGAAGTGTTCATACAAACAAAATTATACTTGATTTTTTTATTGTTCATGTTGTAGTTATGATCATCAACAACCCCACACATTTTAGTTATCATCATGATAACTCAACCACCCCACACACATCCTAGATGAAGTCCCTGAGCATGGAACTGCTTTTTCAAGGCTCTACTTGTTGCGTATATATAGTTTATGCAAAAAAAAATAATACCAATGTGAAACAGTTTGCATTATTTTGCTATGAATGGCACAGTCATTTTCACAAAGTATATTGTAATTTGTATCTCTTACAGAAAGCAGCTATACTTCTCCAAAAGTGACTGATTATGAGAGAGGAAAAAGCCTTTGGGTGAGGCATTTATAACTTTTTTTTCTCTTTTCTTAAACATTATCATTCATTTTCATATGATAACCTGAGTAAACTGACACTTAAGCAGAACTCAGACTGATGCAGTAGTGAAATAAAATTCTATGCTGAATAAAAAGGTTGCCTCTAGGGAGATAGGTACATTAAAAGCCTTATTGTAAGTTTTATTTATGAAGCAGTTATAAAAGTATTACTCTATTTATACTAAAAACTTGGCTAAGGCAGTAGGCATGACTATACCTCAAATAGTAAATTGTAGCTCACTATTTTTTAGTTTACTTTTTAAATCTGCTATTTCAATGTTTACAGAAAGAGTGTTTAGGTTGAATTTCATCCAAATAAATTTTAAATGTAGTTTAAAATACTTGTGATTTTTTACTTCTCCTTGGTTCTACATGCCAATTCATATACTGAAAAAAATGATCCAAACCTAGTAATGTTGACAAAATAATCACCTCACAAATGCCAAAGTGACAGTGACCAATAGAGAGAAATAATAGGATCACTACTTTATAAAATAAAATTAATATAATGCAATTACAACTGTATGTTTGGATTCACATGCCCACACAGTCCTCTCATGTGTGCACCTTCATAAAAATAAAAGCTCATTAAATGTGAACAGTCACATGTATCTTTATGAAGATGTTGAGCTGCTAATTGAATCTGAAGCACAAAAGATGCTTAGTATTCCATTCAAAGTGTGATTTTCATATATGGATTCACTAATCCAAAGTCACTGAAAAAAGATCCATCCAGAGAGTTTCTGGTTCCCCAACTGAAAGTATTCAGGTCATAAGCTAATATCTCAACTGTTTCAAAGAGGAAATATTTCAATGAGTCCAAAGTAAGCATAATTTCTGATTTAAACACCTGAATCTATAATTAAACAGTACATTTTGTCTTATACCATATGCTTTGGGCTAGCAGCCCGGGGACAGGAACCATTATGGTAATCTTTTTCATGTGAGGGTAGCTATAAGCCAATGAGAAAATTAGTATATGGGAAAAGAAAAATGAAAATAAATAAACAAAGGCAAACAGAACATCCCTATATAGACTACTATTACCCACAACTTCAGAGGCATCAGAAATCTTGTAGAATGTTGTCTCTGTTCACTCCTTGATGCCAAACTCCATGACATGTATAAAGTCTAAATTATGAAAGAAAAATTTAACAAATCTAAGCCACAAAACTTCTTAGGCTTTATTTTAAGAAAGTCATGTATGTTCCATGAAACTTTCAGAAAATTTAAATCAAAACTATATTATCACAGTTATAATTACCACTAGTCTTCCACAGTAGTAAGTGTACTTGTATGCATGCACATACCTACAGTACATACTAAACCAAATAATGTCTGTCAAACTGTTCAGCAAATAAAACAGAAATTAGAACAAAGCATGTCCACTTGCCTTTAACAATTACAATATGTACAAACTGACTTGGGGATGACTCTATTAAATCTTAAATTCTCCCCTGAAAAGACATTTTTCTGCCTATTTCAATATCCAACGCTATATGTCAAGCAAAAATTTGTTCTTCATATTGCAATTTTTGTTTGGCAGAAGTTTGTAATATGTCTTCATTTGAGATGGGGAATAGTCTTATATTTTGCTGACTGAATAATCTTAACAGTGATAATTTCTATGGCAACTCTTTTGTAATGGAACATTTAAAGTTTCACAGGCAATGTGATGATCACAAACCACATCCTTTTGCCCTAAGAGAGAAAATCTGTATTCTCATTTACTTGAAATGCAAAGTTGGTACTCATCATGACAAAATGAAGCATAAAAGAATAAAACATAAGGCACATATCAAATATTGTTTAAATATTAATAAAAATACTAGTACATACACATTCTAAGATAAGTAATACACTTGAAAGCTACTGTTACATTTTCTCCTTTTTAGGAATATAATGAAAGATTATGTGCATTACAATCTCCAGTTTTCCTCACCATGAACAAACTTTCTAAATTGAATGCCTAGATTAACTCTTCTTCTTGATCTTTTAAATCTTCTTGATCTTTTAAATGATCTGTCCCATTGCACTCTCTAGTGACTGAAATTTCAGTGCTGAAATTTGCTGTTTGGTGAAGCTGTGATGTCACTTACCAATTATTCATTGTGTACATTGTGCAAAGAGAAAAGTCATGGCAATCCTGCTCATCCCTCAGCTACTGCAAAGCCCACTCAAGCATAATGCAAAATTATCCAGATTGAAAAGATGCAGTTTTCTCAAAAGGCAGTATTGATGAATTAGCCAAAAAAATCCATGATTTTGCAGCTGCTGACTCAGTTGTAAAGGATTTCTAGCATGGCACAGAACAAACTTCCTTGAAATTGTAGCAGCTCTTTGAGCTTTGCCAAATATTTTGGTACTTTATTTTGTAATAATGTCTGTTCATATAAAATCCTCCTTTTGGGTTAAAAAATAATCTCACAGATATGAAAAGTTGATCTATAATAAATTGCAGTGAAGACAAAAAATAATTACAGCTAAAATATCTTTGGGATAATTTTTAAATGGAATTGAGAATTTAAAATGTTCAATCTTACTATGCAGTGCTCCACTGAGGAGCTGGTTTAAGAACAGGTTGTGTTACTGAATCTTCTTCAACTCAAAGTGAAACTAGAAGAAAAATAAAATTATTCTACCAATGAACAAATTTGAAACAGAAAATCCAGATTTTTTTTTAAAATCTTGATAAGAATCAAACTCTCAGTAATTTCAAAGTTTCTGATGTTAACAAAAGGCAATGCATGGCTTGTATGGATTTCTATCTTGTTATCCACTTAGCAATTTACTTTTCACTTGTTAACTTATGATCTTAGCATATCTAACCACAGTTACAATAAACTACTTTTTCTTGCCATATTTTTCATACATCTCCAGCTGGCATTTAGCAGATGCACTAGGTTAATTTGTGGAAGAAAATCTTCAGGGACTATTAAACCTGGAAAACATACCTATAGAGATAAAGCAAGTCTGTTCAGGAAATGAGCTGTGATCCTCCAAACGAGTAATGCAGACTAACACACATTCACATAGCTCAGGATTAGAAATCACTCAAATGGGCTGATAAATCCATTTGCTAATCCAAGTATGCAGTCTGTATTCAGTAGGCTCCAAGATAACTATTAAATTTTTGACATATTTTTCCTATCTTGTCCCACCTTTAGGGTTCAAGTATCAGACATGATAAAGCAGTGTTGAGAGTACCGGCTGAGGATGTGGCATGAAAAAGAAATAGGGTTGTGTGGGAACACAACATGCACTGAGACAGTACCATTACATCCTGGAGGAAGGAGAAAATGGTGCAGTTTTGTTTATAAGGAATCTAAGTTATAGTTTATAGATTAAACTATCTCCAGAATATCAACATTTATTTGTCTGAAAGAATACCAGTCAATCAAAAACCCTGGGAGTGAGAAGTTTTAAAGTGTAGGGCCTAGGGAGGATGGTACTACATGATTTTCCAGGAGAAACATCAGATGCCATTTTTTTAATCTAGAAACCTCAAAACTATTAATTTTCAGAGGCTGGAAGAGCATGCTGGGGAAATTATTGCTTTATCTTTACCTACTTATAGCATTCCCCTTGTCAGAGACAGGACACTGTTTTACAACACCACTTTGTTTGAATTTCACTGTCTGAACAACTTTTAGCAGCACTGCAGCACAGATCTCAGTACCTGAGACAAAGACTGAGCTGAGTATGCAAGGCCTTATAAAATTTAGGTCATAACCAAGACAAATTTAATGATGCTGCCTCCCAATCCCCTTCACCTATAGAGAAAAACCTGAATGATAATACTCAATAAGAGAATGTATCTGATGCTCAAGACTAAAAATAATTTTAACAAGCATTTTTGGCACATATAATATCCAATACACTCTCACATACTACCTTTTTTCCCTTCATTACAGAAATTAATTCATTTAAGGGACTCAAGTCATTAGAGAGAATTGTAAGAAAAAGAGAGCAGTGAACAAAAAGAGACCAGCAGGGTGAGTTGCATAGCTATTCCTTACCCCAAAACACCTTCACTGTTTAGATATCACCTACATCAAATTGCACACACTTGAAAGTAATGATGCCATTAATCTTTCTTTCTTCGTGGATATGCAAGACTTTAGCTAGAAGTTTTACATTTTTTCATACACTGATTAATAACTGTTTGCAAAGGGCAATTCATGACCACTATGATTTTTTAAGCTTTTTAATCGTCTATGTATAATTAAATCTCTTGGAGTTCTTTGTATGCACAATAGGTAGTGGACTTTGAGATCAGTTATACTTGCATAAATATTTTTTTGACAGAGAACAAAGGTGTATATTTGCTCCCCCTCCCCTTTGAACTTTTGTAAATTTAATTTTATTTATGTGTCAGAAATGGTTTTCTTACTCTTTGAGTCTCATTATTCTTGGTGCTAGAGACTGCCTTAATTTTAGTGGCTTCTTATGTAGCAGACTTGTTTTCTGCATATAGTTTACCTAAGTTGAAAGAAGAATAACTTTAAAAATTCCTTCCTAGCAACACAGTTTCATTCATAAATTCTAACAGATATAATGCTAAATGGTATTAAAAATCTCAATCTGAATTTAAGGTTTGTTTTTAGAATTAACAGGATGTTTGAACCAGGACAGTAAGAATATCTAATTTTTCTGTTTCTGAAGATGTTTTTTGGTGTCTATTTTCCTGTCTGCACTTATGAAAGATTTTTTTTTCAGTAAGAAGTTGCATAAGTTAATCTGATTTTAAGTACAGATATTTACCTGAATAAAACATGGCATGAGTTTTAAAAATTAGCTAAAAACTATGGTTTGGATTTTGTTTTATTGGAGAGTAGAAATCCACAGCTTGTGTCCTGTTTTGTCATACTGCACAGAGAAAAGCTGATGTCATCTAGTGAACATCTCTCTTTCAAAGCTGCAGTTGAGAAAATGAAGAAAAACATGTATTCAGTCCCAGATCAAAGTCCAGAAATGTGAAGGATGCTTTTAGCCTAATAATCAGGGAAAACCACTACAAAAACATTGACTTTGCACATTAATGTTACAGTGGAAAAGCATTATGTCAGTGACAAGCTCTTGCAAATGCTGACAGACATGCTGCACCCCAGAAAACTAGAAACCTCAGATTGCTGGGGTTTCCACAAATCAAAAGGAATTATGTTAGTACAGAGTTGTGTAGATAAACCCAGAAGCTCACACAGTAAGAATTATTTTCCTTGGGAAGCACACTGAAATCACACCAAAGGAATGTATTAATACCTACAATTACCATACAATTTTTAATGTAGTGATGACTAATTATCAATTATAAATTATATTCACAGAATCACAGAATTACAGAATCACAAGATTGGAAGAGACCTTCAAGATCGAGTCCAACCTGTTCCCTGACATGTCAACTAAACCATGGTACCAAGTGCCACATCCAGTCATTTTTTAAACACATCCAGGGATGGTGACTCCACCACCTCCCCGGGCAGACCATTCCAGAACTTTATCACCCTTTGCATGAAAAACTTTTTCCTAATATCTATCCTATATTTTCCTTGACACAGCTTGAGAATGTGTCCTCTGGTTCTGTCAGTTGCTGTATGGTGAAAGAGACCAAGCCCCACCTGACTGCAGCCACCCTTCAGGGAGTTGTAGACAGTGATAAGGTCACCTCTGAGTCTCCTTTTCTCCAGGCTAAACACCCCCAGCTCCCTCAGCCGTTCCTCACAGGGTTTGTGTTCCAAGCCCCTCACCAGCCTTGTTGCCTCCTCTGGATATGCTCAAGCATCTCAACGTCCTTCCCAAACTGAGGGACCAGAACTGGACACAGCACTCAAGGTGTTGCCTCACCAATGCTGAGTACAGGGGGAGAATGACCTCCCTGCTCCTGCTGGTCACACAATTCCCGACACAGGCCAGGATGCCATTGGCCTTCTTGGCCACCAGGGCACACGGCTGGCTCATGTTCAGTTGGTTGTTGATCGGTACCCCCAGGTCCCTCTGCCTGGGCACTGTCCAGCCACACCATCCCCAGCCTATAACACTGCAGGTGTTATTGTGGCCAGGATGCAGGACTCGGCACTTGGACCTATCTCTTGGACTCTGTGAACACCTAGAGTCTTCATCTTGTTAGACTCTGCCCATCCCTCCAACCATTCCAGGTCTCTCTGCAGAGCCCTCCTACCTTCCAACAGATCGACACACTCTCCCAGCTTAGTGTCGTCTGCAAATTTACTAATGAAAGACTCAATCCCCTCATCCATGTCATCAATAAAAGTATTGAACAGGACTGGCTCCAGCACAGACCCCTGAGGGACGCCACTGGTGGCTGGCCACCAGCTGGATACAGCATTCACCACCACTCCCTGGGCCCGACCATCCAGCCAGTTCCCTACTCAGCAAAGAATGCTCCTGTCCAGTATAGCCAATTATATACATATAGCCAATATGGCTATATTATATAGCCAGTTATAACATAAATGGAAGCCCTCATCAGAGGACACTCAGGATCAGAGTCTTAATTTTTCCATTAAGTGACAACTACTCTCAGGATTAAGTAACTTTTAATAGGTAAAAATCAATTAAATTCTTAATGAATATAACATATTTATATGTAAAATCATTTTCATTTACGCATGTGTACATAGAAACATGCTTTATATACACACATGTATAAATGAATTGTGTATATATATATATATAAATGAAATAATTTTTTTTTTCATGTGTGCATCCAACTTTGGTTATATGTTTAGAATATACACATTTAGGTATTATAATATTATGAAATGCAATTCAAAGCAGAGTTCCATATGTGAATAAGCCAACAGATGGCAAGAATCCTCTAAGGCAGTCTGCATGCCAGAGTATAAATACTGCTGCAGTAAAACTAATCACAAGAGGAGACTAAAGCCTGTAGATGATGTATCGTTAAGCCAAATATAGTTAGAATTCTGGACTCAGCTTGGCTGAATCAGTGAATCTCACCCTGTCAGAAGTTACTGTCAAATTTTCAGAAGCGGAGAAAAAATATCCTTAATTTTAATTACTGAGAGTCATTAAAGTGGAGAGACATATTTGTGATTACTAGGTACAAGAGTTATTGAAGTCCTGGCCATCTTTGAAAAGCATTGGACTAGAAGCTGCGCATATAGAAGCATAGATAGTGACTGCAAAATTTATCCCAAAGCAAGGGTAGAGCTGCCTCCCAGCACCAATAAAAGATTTACTTGGTTTGCATCACCTCGTGCTTCTTGGCTTTCAGCCTGAAACTGAATTCTTAATTAGACTTTCCAGCTGATGGTGTAAGTGACAAATACATGACATAGTCTTCCAGAAGGATATTTTTGGTCTATTTTCTGTTCATTACAGTCTGATAACAGACAACTAAGTCTAACTATTCAGTTAAATACATGGACTAAATGAACTGAAGCAGAGATTGAAATCTTAAGTGTCTCATTGAAAAGGCTTTACACCTTTTAAATAACTGTACTAAAGTACTTACAGGAACAGTAAATAAGACAAGTGCCATGACAGGGGTCCTCAAGACCTGCCTTCTGTTGCACCTTGCCATCAAAGACGATGAGCTACATAGGTAACCTTGGAGATGTTCCATACTTGGCCTGCATGGTGCAGTGAAATTCTCTAAAAATTCAAGTGAAAATTGGTAAGCATTGTGTAAATAAAAAATGTCTGATTGCATAAATATAGTTTATTAAAAATGAAGACCAAATTAGGCCACTCATAGAGCACCATTCCCTGTTCTATATTACTCATCCAGCAGACCTGTCAGTAAGGGCTGATAAATCTGACTGAATGAGCATAGGTCCTTTGCGTATCATTGTAAGCAGAATTTCACCATATCATCTTGAAGGTGGCATATGTGGTTCTTGTATTTTGCTCTATTAACAGGAACTTTTAAGCCTTAAGTGTATTCTGACCATAACTACAGGTATAGTGCATGTTGGATAATGGGTTCGGCAGTTGTCTCTGATAAAAAAAAAAGAAAAACAAAAAAAGTAAAAAAAAGAAAGAAAAGAAAAAAAATCAAAAAAGAAAAAAGAAAAAAAGAAAAAAGAAAAAAGAAAAAAGAAAAAAGAAAAAAGAAAAA
>QUSF01000009.1:2298374-2504876 GCA_003676055.1 Chloebia gouldiae | reverse complement strand
AAAAAGAAAAAAGAAAAAAGAAAAAAGAAAAAAGAAAAAAGAAAAAAAGAAAAAAGAATAAAAGAAAAAAAAGAAAAAAGAAAAAAAAGAAGAAGAAAATAAATTTTTTAGTACTTAAATTAAATCAGACTATTAGTTTCTGTTTGGCTTCAAGTAAATCAATAGACTTTTCCAATTAAGCCAAATTGTGGAACATTTTGCTATGAAGAGATATACTGCTAAAGATGTGACTTCTTCGTAACATGTGTGTAGAAATCTAGAAGAATTTTTGTGCTACCTTACATTGAATAATGTGGTGTTTTTAATAATTTGTAATGGCACTTCAAGGTTTTGCTCAGTTCTGCTTTTCTTTCAACATATACACAACACACTGTCACTACTGTTGATGGCACTTTATGTGGAAGACATGCATATGTATAATACAAACACTTCAAAAAATTGAGATAAATAAATAAGTCTTTCTTGGAAATATACCTATAAACCCCTAAGCAAACCATATTAAAAATATACTCCCAGTGGATGGGATGTGCTAAAATATTCACTCTGCCTGAGCAATTTTAGGCAATCCCTCTGAAAATTTGATTGCTGGCTGGTTTGATAGCAAATACAATCTGCCACACTTTTGTCTGAGTTATGCACAGCTGTGTATATAAGGTTCCATAAAATAACCCATATGCTGATTTTGTTCATTGAAGAAGGCTGTAGTAGCACAGGAGAGAAAATGAGGAAGCAGTTAAGGTTTTCTCTTTTCTTGACACTGTCCCCTTGCTTTTCTTGTAAATCTGAAGTAAAATGCTTCAGTGTCTAAAATCTGGCACACAATAAGGAGCCACTGCTTTGTTACTCTTCAGTCCCAGTAGTACTCCAATGACATGACTGCAGGTTTCCCAGCAATGAGGCTCTTACTTCCATCTCTCAGTTTTCCTCCTTTTTTTTTAAAATTTTCAGTGCTAAAGATGTACCAAAATGTTGTTACTATGGTTACCTGAATCTATATGTTTTGAAAAACACAGTTGTTTTTACTTCCCCAACTTTGTTAAGAATATCAACCTAAAGTTTGTCCCTCCCTTCTGTCAGAAGAGTACAGTGCAGAAGAAAACTACCAGCACTTGCTTAGAACTTCATAGTGTTGTCCTGCTTGTAGATTACCACAAAACAACCTTCTGTAGTATTCTGTCAGGCCAGGTGAAAACACACTCTTTCTTTCCAAATTTACAGTATCTATACACAGCTCTCTGATTAGCTATCATCTATTTCTCTTCAGCCAGCCACGACAACTTCTCATAATCTATTCAAAGGAAAACCAGGCCTTTTCCAAAAGCGAAAACTATTAGAAACATTTTACTACTAAGTATTTCCTTTTTTATTTATCTTTGATGCATTCAAAAATAAATTCAGGAATAAGAGAAGACATCTGAAAGGAAAAAAAGGGAGCTATAAGAGGAAAAGTAAATGCTTCTATGAAACAACAATGCTGCTCTGACAGAAACAAAATGCAGACCTAAACTCAAAGATCTTTGGAGAGAGATTTGAAGAGCTGTCTTGTAGCAAAATCAATTGAACCACAGGAGACAGGCACCTTTGAAAGGGAATAAAGCATTCAAGTCCAGAACAAAGTAGGCAGAAGAAATTGATTTCATGAGGGATGCTTTCCTGGTTCACATTCACCACTATAAAAGGTTAAAAATGAAACCAAATCAAAACGCACACAAACTCAAACCAAAACAACCTAACCAGAAAAATCCCAGTAACTATCTTATTACTGCATAAGGCAGTAATGTTTTCCAACAGGCTTCTTTTTACAATGTGTCTTCTGGGAATAGAAAAGTACACTTTCAATGTGATTATTCTTAAAATCTATTTACTGCCATCAAAGCGTAATGTCTAACATCTTTTTGTTCCAGTTCAGTAAAACAGAGGGAATGCAGAGGAGGGCAATGAGGATAATCAGAGGCTAGAGTTTATGAGGAGAGACCGAGGGAGATGTGATTGTTCAGCCTGGAGAAGAGAAGGCTCAGGGGAGACCTTGGAAAAACCTTTCAGTATATAAAAAAAGGATACATATAAGAAGAATAGAGAGGAATTGTTTACAATGATATGCAGTGACAGAATAAGGTGGAATGGTTTCAAACTAAATGAGTACATTTAGATAAAATATTAGGCAGAAACTCTTTGCTGTGAGGGTGGTGAGGCACTGGAAAAAGGTTTCCCAGTGAAGCTGTGGCTGCCCCATTCCTGGAACTATTTAAGGCCAGGTTGGATGAGACTTTGAGCAAACTGATCTTGGGGAAGTTGTCCCTATCCATATCAGGAACTTGGAACTAGATGATCTTCAAGGTCCCTTCCAACCCTAACCATTCTGTGATTCTATGATTCTGAACATCAGTCATACATTTACTCAAGTCAATGTAAATGTTTCCATTGCCTTTAGTATAGTAAGGCAAAAAATTAGGTTCGCCTGAAAAGGGGAGACAAAAAACCTTACAGTGAATTACAGTGAATTAAAACAAGGCAGCAGAAGAAATATGAGGTCTTAGGCAAGTATTAAATACCCACTAAAACATAATGGTTAGATAGTTAAGTAGGGAATAGGCAATATTATTTTTACAATTATTAACTGCAGTTAATAATTGATAATACCAGATAAAATTTCCACTATTTTAAGCACTTTTTAATGAAATCATACAAACCTATACACAGCCTCACACACATAGATAAGTATTTAGATAGAAAATATAGCTTGAAACAGTCTCTTCCGGTACCCTGAAAATGACTTAAAGTGTACAGCAGAAGGTGTAGTATGTTTCATAATACCAAAACACCCTCAGAAATACAGATCTATTAGAAAAAAAAAAACTAAAAAAAAAAAAACCCAAAAAAAACCTCAGGGAGAACTAAAAACTACAAAGTGGATTTAGAGTCCTAATGAAAATTATCTGATGTTAGAGGAAGCATTTCCAAGTAACTAGACACAGTGAGGTGACTGACTTACATTCTGATTTATGAATGCTCATCTGGGTTATTTACCCTCTGTATTTCCCATGGACTTAGTCAGGATCAGGCAGAGTAAGAATTTTTCTAATATACAAAAAAATTAATAAATATATAAAAAAATAAAAAATATCTGTGTAGATAAAATCTTAAACTTCAAATGAAACAGTAGAAATTATTGCAATTATAAAAATCTACTATTATGAATATTTATGAAAAATTACTTAAATCTATTTTCCCTCCCAGTGTACAGAATATGGTTTAATCTTTATCAGCCTTCTTCCAAATCTGATTATCTGAGAACTCTGGAAATCCATTTGGTACCTTATGAAAATGTAAGATTATCATCTGTTCTAGTTTTGCTTATAGTCAGATATATTACAACATTAGTTTCCTAGCTGAAACATTTAAATATTTAAGTATACTTGCAATTTTAAGTATACTTACTGAAAATATTTAAGTATACTTACAATTTATTGAAAATAGTGTTTAATTATAAATTTCATGCTGCAAATGAATAAAGATCTCTATAGAAAATTAAAATGGCTTAGTGCCAATGTCAAAGTGGTTCTATCCATATTTTATGTAGAGTTTACTTATTTGTGAAAATTGTAATTTTTCCCTTGTACATAAATCAGTTGAGAGGTGTTTACTCGAGTGTGTTCTCCCAAAGAAAGAAAATTTGGGATATTGAATATTTTTCAGGGTTTGGCACCTCCTTCAATTTTAAAACTGATCCTTTATGTAAATGACAAGGGTCAGAGAGACCAGAGCTGCAATATCCAAGTCTCAAGAGTACTCATTAAACTGAGACTGTTTATAATCTTGTCTTTGATGTTCATATATGAGTATCATTCTGTTAGAATCCCTGGAAGCACATTCCTCTTCACAGCACATCCAGGTGCACAAGATATGTTGCTTACAGGATTACCTGTAGAATAAGTTGTAGTCAAAAAGGAAGGAGCCTGAGATTTAGAACTAAAGCCTGAGTTTCTACCACAAGCAAACAGCTTTGTGACAGTCATATTACAAGAGTTGTTTTGACTTTTCTATTGTATGCAATTCAAGTAGTGCTGTATTGTTCATTTCATGTAGTTTAAACCAAGTCAGGATGAAAGTGGTTTCTTGATTTCTTAATGACATCTCTGTAATGACCAATCAGTGACCTACAGAGTCCAAATATATGTCAGCAGATAAACTGCAATACTAGAGAGTTGCAAAGCATTAAATATTTTCATTGTTTAAAATAACCCATTTACCTCCTTTCCCATACTGATAATCACTCAACTTCCCCTCCTTGCTTTTACTGGACACAGAGGCTGCAGTGTCCCCATCCCCTCCAAGGCATGCAGCTGCCCCTTTGCATCCCATGTGGCAGCTGTGGGACATTCCAGTTCCAGGGAGTGGAGTGTCCCTGTGCCAGCGCCTCGTCCTGGGGCTGCCTGCCAGGGTGACCCAGGGAAGGCAGCATTGCACAGCCTGCTCTGAGAGGGAACACTCACCTGCCTTGCCCCTCTCCAGGTCTCTCCTCCATAATGGATCTTTCTGGTTCTCCTATCTTGATTATCAAGGTGACAATTTCATTGTTTCAGAGTTTCTCGGTATAGCACCAATGACTGCTTAATGCAGCTGATGGCCATCTTTGCCTTTAACATGACCAAGCTGGGGGCAGACGCCCTTCCAGAGAGCCTGGTGTGTTTGATTCATTCAGTGTCGACATCCATATTCTTCTCTGGAAGAATGTTCTTTGAGAGGACTTTTGCTGAGGGTAAGGATTGAAAGTAGCCACCAATATGTATACATAAATACATATGTGAGAGCATGCCTATACAGGTGCATTTTTGCAGAGGAGATTTTGTGTTTATTAATCTATGTACACAGATACATGTATGATATTCTTGTCTTTCCTGTCTTTCCATCCTTCCTCAATATATTTTTTTGTTTTAACCTTCAAACTAGCAAGTAATTCTCTTTAGCTCTTATTCCAGTAATTTTAACTAAACTGTTGGCATTTTCTTTTGTCAGGCTTAGAGCAAACTGTCCTGATTTAATTACAGCTATAAAATTATCAAAGTTCTGTCATCTAAAACAGAAAATGATGTTAAGGTGTTAAGCTAGTTAAGCAGTGAACATGCAAATTTGTGAAGACATTGGTGCAATGCTGTATGAGGATCAATACAAATAATTTCATTAGACATCAATGCCGGGGAAGACCTCATAAAGTTTACTGGGGATTCATGATGTGATAAAGATGTCTACAAACATAATTTCTAATTTATATTTTAGCCTACAACATTTAGTTGTTTTAGCAAGGTGGTATAAACTCATTGCTGATATTGTCTCTGATACACTGCTATAGTTCTGAACCATAAATTGTCCCTTTTTTACCACCGTCCTTTGCTTCTCTCGGTATTTCTTCCATTTCCTGGTTTTAATTTCTTCATTGGTAGCATTACCTTATGTCTTTTACCATCCCATTCTCACCTACTCTGTCTGTGGTAATATATTAATTAAAAACAAACATAGAACTCGAATGCTTCCTCCCTACTGAGAGTAATGATTTACATGCACTTTGACAGTCACTAACTCTCATGACTTAAACCTTGTGCTTTTTCCTTCTACCTTCTGTTTTCTGTAGGATTTTGCAGTGTGTTCAGTGAGACAGAAAACAAGTCTAAGGATTGGTGGAACAGTTATACGTAAGTGTTTATCAGATTTTCTGACAAATAATGGTAAGGGACACAAATTCATTATCCTCCTTTCCCCATCAACAGAGCATCTGGACAGGCAAGGCATTGTGACTGCATATGCACAGGAAAGTGAATAGTTTCAGGTCCTACATTTTTAATTTGAAACTGTGTAAAGAAATACTGTGTGACATTCGATATTAAATTAATCTGGTGCAACACAGATTTTCCAGGCCCAACACAGATTTTTCGGCTACCTGTTCTTCAACTCTGACTTCAAAACACATAGAAAATTCAATACCTCCAGACTATCAGGCAGTCTGTCAATTCTGAGCCACGTATGAAAGTAATCTTGCATGCAGTCAATGTTCTGATATTGTGATGCATTCTAACACAAAAGTTTTTCCTGCTTTGAAATCCAAGTATTTATAAAAAAAAGATACAAGCAATAAAATAAATGATAAACAATTAAAGATAGTTTATAAAGGATGGTTTTAAAATTAAAAATAAAATTTAAAAATAATTAAATTAAAAACTGAAAAGTTTCAAATTTTGTTAATATTCTTTAAATTTGTAATCAGAAAAAAATGGTAAATGGACATAAATACCCAAGCACTGATTATCATTATCTGAAATATTTTTCTGCCTTTTTTTTCTCTTCAGGTCTGGGTACTTACAGCACCTGAGATTGTTTCCTAATAAAATATAGCTCAAGATTGCAAAGATTTATCCTCATTTTGAAATTAAGAAATGAAGAGTATGATGCAAAAGAATACTTCTGTAAAATAACTTCTTTATTTAAATTATGTCTTGTCTTAAGAAAGAGCTAAGAAGTATTTTAAAGTCTCTGTCAGGGGATGTTGAAAACACCATACAATAGCAACTTTGGATTTATATCTTCAGACAAATGGCTTCAATTGGAGAAAAGGTAAAAACGCCCTGAAAATTGGTGGGGGGGGATATGCTGTAATGTAATAAATAAAAATATGGAAACTATTTTCAAATTTAATGTTTATTTGATTCTTGAAGCCTCAGCATATTGACCATGTTTTGGAAGTTTTACCAAAAAGAAAATAATAAAATAAAAATTTAATATTTTCTTTCCTAGTAGGAAAGAAAGAGACTTGAATTTCTTGAACAGAAAACACCTGAGTTTTCTCTTTCCCTCACTTGCTAGAACCCTTGCTTTTTGAATCTTTACAGAGTGCCCAAACTACCAGCTCTCTTTCCTTTTTTTTGTCTGCTTGCCTGCTTCTGTTTTTGAAATGAGATGTTTTGGTGGGAGGGTTTTATTGTAAATATTAAAACAGGCACTGTAGTGGGTAGAATAGTAGATGATAGGAAATCTTGCCAACAAACTGATTAAGGGGAAGAAATGGAGAGTAGACAGATGGAGAAATAGAATGCTGATAGAGGAAGAAAGGGACATTTTATGCTTCAGAACTACAGCAATATATATTAGAGATGACATCAGTAATGAGGTTCCCCAGTTGAACTGTCTCCCACTCTATGTATTTATAGCCATGGTTTCCATTTTAATGGGTTAATATTTTTCAGCAAAAAAAACTCAACTCCCCTGAAAAATGCCCAAGCTGCATGTTTTGTTACACCTGTTCTTAAGTGTTTTTTCTCTTCCTGGAACTCTTAAACAAATATGTCAGAAAACCATTCTGCATTTCCAAACACCGTGACACACAATCTAGAGTAACCAGGTAAGAGGCTTGTTCCTTATTTTAAAACATGCATTCAATAAAGAATAGTCAGAATAATATTCTCTGATATAAATATATAAATTAAATAATTACAGCTTTAAATTTACATATAAGAACAGAAACCTAGAATCTAGGCATATCACTGTATTTTTTTCTAAATGTCTTTGGACTTTCATGGAAAGTTCTTCATTAAAACAATTAAAGAAATAATTATTCACATCCTTTGAATACCTATGATTAGTATTCAAGGTTTATTGCTGCTAAATATCTTATCTTGGACAAAATAGGAATTCTCAGACTTCCTTAAAAATTTAGACAAAAATAAATCCTCACACAAATAAATAGCATATTATCCAAAACCTTCCCTTCCAAAATTTTCCACATAACCATTTGGCTATTTTTAAAAATTAAATAGTGTTTCCATTCCATACAATGTTCTGGAAGGCATGAAGATAGAAGAAAGTGAAGTAAAAATATTGTCTTTAAGGACTTCCAGCTTTCTAGTGGAAGTAAAATTGATTTTTTTAAGTAGCAGTGATACTTTTAATTGATAAAATACAAAGCAATTTGATGTAAATCCTAAGCATGTTACGCAGCATCATATTGACCTTTTCTTTTCTGATCTGATTCAGAACCATATTTTACAAACATAAAAATAAGTATTTGCAACACACAGAGAAAGGGTTTAGATGAAGTATATAAGATATAACTATGCAAAGCATGTCTAAACTGATAGATCTTTTCTGTTCCTAAGAAAAAAAGGCCTCACATGAGAGAGGTCTTTCAAATGAAATGCTTGGTAAAAAAAAGATTTCGTTTTGTTCTTCTATATTATGTTAAAATTCCATTATAACTAGCATTTTATCTGCAAAATAATCCATGTCTTCATTGGCTGTTGGATTTTGCCCTAAAGCAAAGATCGAATCTGTACCAAAAAAGGACAGATGACATTAAAACACTTTAATTACCCGAAGAAAATCAGATTTATAGTGACACACCTGAAGATGGTGCTGTTCCACCACATTTCCTGCACAAAATTGGTTTAACATTCATTAGTTGGTCTATTCTTTGATCTTTTAGTTTTTATTTATACAGTACATGCAGCTATTACATAAAATGGTTGACTGTGTGAAAGCTAAACTAGGTGGAAAATGATACCTAAAGGTTTACCTTTGTCCCATGCCAAAGACATTTTCTTTTTTTATTATCCTCTTATTGTAATAGCAGTTATTAGCATTTTAGCATTATTTTTTGTGAGACAAAAAGTTGTAGCTACTCAGAGAGGCTATGTTTAAAATTGGTGTTCCATCTCAAACATGCTACATTGTACAAAAAGTTGTTAGCAAATGTTATCCAACAGAATAATATTACTTAACGGCTACAGATTATGAATTATTCACACAAAGACTGTGGGGGCCATAGAAATAAAATACTACTGCACAGAGAGGAAAAATTTCAAAGATGTGTTCACTGTTATAGAAGAAGACTAAGGACACTATGTGTCCTCAAGTGAATTATTTCATATTTCTATAGAATTTAATGTGATTTCCATTGGAACTACTTGTATTGCTTTACTATTCCACAATTTTAGATTTTTTAATCATGAATTAAAGTATCACTACTACTACTGCTGTTACTGTTACTGCAGTTATGACTAGTGATAGTAGCAGTAGTACCATTAATTTGTAAAAATCATGGTTTATTCTTCATTTCCTCTTTACGGATATTTTAGACACACAAAAAAAGTTTTCAAACTGTATTTGAGAATGGAAAATATTTTATTTCAGAAACATTTCTATAACATATAACACACTTTGTAGGAGAAGCCCTTTGTAGTACAACAGATTTTTTCTCTAAGGATCTAGCTCTATATTTGGTAACAGTATGGAATAAAAATTAATTTTACTTAGATGTTTAAAAATTCAAGATGTTTAAAACTACTGTTTTTGACAGTATAGAAATCAAGGAAAATTAAACAGAATTAAAATTAAAAAAAAACCAAAACAAACAAAAACAAAAACCAATTATAAGCAGGTATTAAGTTTTAGTTACCAAGTAAGTTGAGGAATGTGAATAATTTAAATGGGAAATCTTTACCCCCTGGCACTCATGGGAATATTTTCATTTATTTTGATGGTGTCATAATTGCATATGTTAATCTTCCACCATTAAAGCCACTCATGGATAGAGGAGGTCCAAATATTTCATAAGTACAAACATATTTACTGAGTTTTCTATTGGATTTGTTGGGATATATACTTTGAGGATCTCTGTTGTGTTTTCTAAGAAAATCTCCAAAGCAACAACAACAACAACAACAACAACAACAAAAAAAACCCAAAAAACAAAAACAGAACCAAAACTAAATCCAGAAATTTGTTACTATTTATTTCCCTATTTTTTACTGGGAGAAGGAATGAATTACTTTTTTCATTTACTCTTCAGAGTAAGAAGAGAATTTAATAATTAATGGATTATGAGGAGATCCTTTAGATGCCCTGTGCATCTTCAGTATCTCTGATGCTTCACTTCATTTGCTGTTTTATGCAGGCCTTGCTTTTTGGGAAGACCAAGACAATGATGTGGCATTTGGAAAATTAATGAATTAATTTAACTACTATTTAATTACATAGTTATTTCTGCAAATGGGAATTCTTTTTTGAATACTAACGATATTTTTTCTAAGAAAGGAACATGTAGTAACTCATTTATCTTGCAGAATAATCTACTAATGTAAATTTTTTCATTCTGCTTTCAGAGTTGTAGTCACCTGCAGACATAATATAAGAGTGTTCAAATTCGTTATTTTCTACTTATACATATTTTTCAAAGGCAGTAGTTTATGTACAGTGTACATAATACTCTGACTGTATTATAAAGAGATTAATATTCAACACAAGCTAGAAAATATGCTGAAAAATACTTCCAGGTTTTGATTAATTTTCCCCGCTCTTTATTATAAAATCCTGTTTTCTTTCTTCCTTGGAAGGTTCATGATTGCTTTAACTTACTCCTATCCTCTGAATCTCTTGATTTGCTTTTTTTTTTCACAGTTCTAAATTCAGTAAAGAGCAAAAACCTCTAAGCAGTCAGACTAGAAACTCCCATTTACTCTTAAAAATGAGGTTCATTAAGCTGTTATCTATAGTGTCCAAAAACCAAAAACTAGAAAGTAAATTCAAATGTATTCTTATGGCATGGGAATGTATTCTGTGGTTCAGGGAAGAGTATCAGAAGAGAAAATTAGATGACACTTGGAGAAAGCTATGCCATATATCACACAACATGTTTCAATTCAGTTTGGTGAAATGCCAGTGCAGGTTTCTGTTTATGTTGTGCAAATAACAGCCTGGTCTATGCCAAACAAATGACAAATTGTGTTTGGCAATACATGTAACAAGTTCTGATAATTTAAAATAGTATGTTACTTAAATGTATTTGCTTTCTAAAAGAAATTTCCTTTTTTATACTAATTTACAGATTTGATCTAATTCTTCTGCTTCGTATTTCTAGAAATAATTAAAATTAATTGTTTTATGGTAGTGTTTAAACAAATTGCTACTGCATTTAGAAAAGTTAAGAACTATTTCTCGAAAATATTTTTTCCTTGATATAAGTTTAGTGTTTCATCTAGAATTTGTAAATCTGTATTACTGATTTCTGTCATACCAGGGAGCTCCCCCCTGGAGATGGTGGTCCTGCTGTGTCTCACCAGCACCGAGCAGGGTATCACTTCTCTTGGCTTCCTACTGTATTTTAGCTCAAATCCAGAGTTGGACCATATCAGTGCATGAACTTGTTATTGTAGAGTAATTCATTAAATGTTATCGAATTTAAAATTAATTTTGAATATTTCAGTTAATTATAGTGTGTTGTGAATACTCGAGTCATGCCTTTTCACAATTCTGACTTCAGCAGAAGCCATTGCACCAGGAAGATAAGGCTTCAAAATTCCAATTTTTAAAGAAAGACCTTTCCAGGACACCAATGACAATCACTTGATATCCAGATATCACAAGTTTAGTTGGAGTGTTCATGAAGATATTATTTTCAGTTTAATTTAAAGAGAGAGAAATATATGTGTTTTTTGATACCACTTACTTACCAGTTCAGACAGTACTTTATTTGACTTGAGTAGCACCCTAATTCTTCATCTAGTGTTTATAGACAGAAAAAAATATAATTTCATGTTTCTTTTTCCTTTTCTTTTATGGCATCAAGAAAACATTATTTGCAAATATTTCTTAGAGTCTTGTGTTCCTGTTAGACCAACTACTCATGTTGAGTAATTTCACAACATTGCAACTGAATAGGTCTCTTGGTCATTTCTAATTGCCTTTATAAATAACAACTTCTCATTACTGCCAGGTCACAGTAATAAAGGCATATGCATCCTCACAACTGGCAGGAACAACATGATTACCACTGGGAAAGCAATGGTATATGGATACCTTATTTAAACAAATATAAAAGATTAAGTCATGCATTTCCCAGGTTCAAAATGGCAGCTAATGTTCCACAGCTATCATTTTCACAGGTTTTCATTTCATTATACATTTAAAAAGGAATAAAAAACTGCACCTCAGTAAAGTGAGTGCCACAGAAAGATGGTAAATAATTACTCAAAGTGTAAGTGCTGAGGTTAACTGTTTGGGGTCTGCTGGGGCTTGGGGTTTTGGGAGTTAGAAGGAGTTGTTTGTTTATATATTGGGGATTTGAGGGGTTTATTGTCACTACTTTTATGTAAGAAAAAAATTAAAATCTTCTTTATATGACAGTAGATTTCCACCTTCCTCACCTTTTATGATCAGTCCCCTTTCTCTACCTGTCTCTTGCACACAAATATAATTCATGGGATAATAAGCAGCAAAGAAAGGAGGATTAACACATTTGGAAGAAGAAAATGAAGGAGATTCTTTACAGAATCTTTTATATGACTTATGAGGTATAACAACTCTTGTGTATTTTGAATCACAATGGTCTGATGTCTGTTTGCATCATTGTGGTGATGCCTTTTATTTTGCAAGTACAGAATAAGAGATATTAGAGTAAATACAGAATTTGATTCAATATTAATCAAGTGTGCATGTTTACTGTATGCTAATATCTATTGCCACTTTGAATTAAGAAATTGATGAAGATAATTTTATTTTCAAATTGTTCTTTTGTTTTCCTGTGGCTTTTTTTTTTTGACAAGCACTTTGCAAATAATTTATCCATCCTTTGAGAGGTATCTTTAATAACTGATCATAAAAAGTGAGATTAAAGAAAGGAATAAATTTCTATCATCTAACCTCAGTAATGTTCAGTTAGTGATAATGTCATTTCACATTTGAACTCATATGATAAACTGCAAAAAATAATGAATTTAAAATACGATGAGTCAGTGAAGATAATTATGGCAATTTTATGCATCTCAATTTCTCTTTCAAAGGAACATATAATTGCTCTGGCATTTTGTTTCCATCCCTCTTGTCTCTGAGCCAATATAAATTGAAATCAGACTGTTTTACAAGCTCGCCTTTTCCCTGCTATTTACCAAATCCTTATCTGACTGAGAGATTCAAAGGGTTCAGCCTTCTCCTTGGGTCCTTCTCATAATCCAGGTGTCATCACGAGGCAATATGCCTGCTTTAAGGGAACAAGGGAACAGCACCTCATGAGGAATAAATAACATTTGGTTCCTCAGACTGTCTTGAGATGCAGGCAACCTACCACATAAAAAGGGTCATCCTTGACATATCTTTTAACGTGTTGCAACTGTTCATCCTTTTCCTTTCTAATTGCCGTAATGCTAAAACAGAAATTTATGTATGCAAAATAAGTTTCAAGAATTTTCTCCATTTCATTCATAGTATTGTGCATTAGATTAGGACTTGTCTCATGTCCGTCTGAGGAGCTGCCCAGGGATAGTGATACCCATCCTGTTACAATAACAATCTCATTTGAGCACCACAGTTACTCCAATGGCTAGTTAGTGAGCTTAGTTGTAAAATCCTGACAGCTGGAAATTAGCTAAATTCTGGAGGTTTTTTCAACTTTGTTAAAAGGCATTAAACTTTTTTAAAAATATTTTTTTACTCTGAATTTATTGTGAGCAAGTGCTCTCTGCTCAGATCTGAGTTTTCTCATTTCCTTCTCCAGGAATTTATATTTTAAATAATAGTAAGATCTTTTAAAATAAAGTTGACACCCACTGCAGTAGCTTTTTATATCTCCTAAGTGGACTTGTACAAACAATTACATGGGATATAGAATCTATCTGATTCAGCTAATAGGTGCTATGTTGATCCTATCTAGATGCCAGGTGTCCACTAAAAATATTTTATAACAACTCCTCTTCTTCAGATTGCCAGGGACAGAAAATATAATTAAAGGCTCATGGTTTGAGATTAGGACAGGATTACTATCATGGATAAATTGATATGACATGGGGAAATTAGTTTGATTTAGAACCAATGCAATCAGAGTAAGAAAATGAGAAGTAAAACCAAATCTTACGAACACTTTTCCCCCTTACTCCTTTCTTCCAAGGCTCAACTTCACTCCTGTTTTTCTCTACCTCCTCCCTACAGAGGGATGGAGAACGGGAACTGCAGTCAGTTCATCACACACATTGTTTTTACTACTCCTTTCTCCTCATGGAAAGGAGTCCTCACATTCTTCCCCTGCTCCAGCATGGGGTTCACTTCCATGGCAGACAATTCTCCACAAATTTCTCCAAGACTGGTCATTTGGTCTTTCCCACAGACTGCAGTCTTTCACAAACAGATCCAGCGTGTATCTTTAATGGGGAGCTGTCCTTCAGGCACAGACTGCTCCAGCACAAGACCCCCACAGGGTCACAAGTCCTACCAAAAAACCTGCTCTAGCATGGACTGACTCCTCTTTCCATGGATCCACAGGTCCTGCCAAGAACCTGCTTCAGTGTAGAGTCACAGCCTCCTCCGGATGCATCCAACTGCTCTGGGGTTGGGGCTGCAGGTGGATCTCTGCTTCCCCATGGGCTGCAGGGGCGCAGCTGCCTCACCACGGGCTGCACCTTGGGCTGCAGGGGAATCTCAGCTGCGGTGCCTGAGCACCTCCTCTGCCTCCTTCTGCGCTGATGTGGGTGCCTGCAAGGCTGTATCTCTCTTGTCTCCCTGGATGAACCTGCTATTTCCTCCCTGCCCTAGCTGTGCTATCCCAGAGGTGCTGCCACCATTGCTGCCTGGATCTGCCTTGGCCAGCAGCAGATCCACCTTGGGGTGACTGACATTGGCTCCGTTAGACACGTGGGGAGCTTCTAGCAGATTCTTACAGAAACAACCCCTATAGATGACCCACTACCAGAACCTTGCCATGAAAATCCAATGGAACAATCTAAATACCATATTTTTACCCCCAGAATCTGAACAGTATTGAGCATAATAAAACAGTTGAGGAATACCAGTACCTGTTCTCTGGTCACACTCTTCCAATCATATCAACACCTAGCTTGTGCCTCCATCCAGTCTCATTTTCTACACCTTTCTTGCAAAGGTTTATGCAAAGCTTTATAAACAAATAGTGCTTCAGAATTTTAATGGATTTAATGGACTTAATAAACATTGGATTTCATTATGTGACATCCCAGGAACAATAAATGAATATTAAAATTATTGGGGAAAAATACCAATGCTCTGGCTGAGGAAGTCTGCTTGGATTTGTGTAATACCCCACATAGTGGTATATTAATCTTGAAAACATTGAAATTAATCTATAGTAGAAATAATTAGGCATTATTTCCTTTTGTATTCTATTTATTAATAAAAAATAAAAAGGCATTGCAAACAGAAGTAGCATATGTTTACTCAAGATGTCAAAGCTGCATTATTATAAAACATATACTGAACACCTATTTTCTTATCAGACTATAAAAATATTAACTGAAATGTTTATTATTAGTGTTTTATTCATGTATGAATATTAATGTATTTATAAGCTATGTGAAGTTCCATTTTATGTATAAAATGTGACTGTCAATAAATTCACATAGCAACTGGAAGAAATTTAAATGTCTCTCCTAGAGAATATAGTAATAAAATGGAAAATGTGGGCTTTTTAACATGTATCTTCAGAAACAGAGTCATTTTTCATTGGTGACATGTCTGCTGTACTTTATTTTGGTTTTCTTCTTTTCAAAATCATAATAATTCTCAGGAGAAAGATCTTTTCTTAATAAGTACTGCTTGACATTTACCATTACATACATGATAGATGTTTGAAAATGATCATCTGTCAATGCTATGGCATCAAATTTAAACTTATTAGCCATGCAAATAACTTGGCCTGCAGATTTCATCAGAACCTTTTCAAATATTCAGACAAACAACATAAAAAACCCCCAAACATAACAAGATCAAAGCAGTTCTGCCCCTTGCTAGCATGAAAGAGTTGCCAGTTAGAAGCTGACATACCTATTAATATAGTAATAAACATAAGCAAAGATATAGTTAAACGTTTTGATAATTTTTTTTCCTAGTGAATTTAAATATAAAGTTAAATTTAAACCACTACAAAATAAAAAAGGGATGTTAGCTCTTAAAGATGCAACAAGATCAAAATCTTATGACGCTTAAAGGATAAGGTGAATTTATCAAAGCATTTTAATGTTTACTATTTTAGCTAACACTTAGAAAAGTTACCTCTAAGAGAGTATTCAATGTAAAGATTGGGGGGCTTTTGCATGAAATATTTTTAAGTAAAATTTTTTTTCTTGAATTTCAACAAATCTGGAAAGTAGCAGACAAGACTTAAGCATTTGCCACTTTTGAGTCCAAGTGGATTCAAAAACTAGGTAATATTGGTTTCATGTGAACTGGCAGCCTTTAAGGATTTATATAATTCCAGCTCCATTATCTATATCTCTTGGATCAAAATTTTGATCTGAACCTCTTTACAGGTTCAAATGTCACCCATTCATTTTTACATATCAAAAAACTTAGTTCCTCCCTCTCACCAGTCACTTAGTTGTAATGATCATATTTGTTACATATATGGTTGTCCCAAAGACAATTAATTTATAAATGAGAATGATGTACTTAGCTGAGTATACACTTGAATAGTGTAGAATTCTACAAAAGCACACTTTAGTGTCCTCTTAAGTGATTTAATTTCCTGTAAAATCCAATTTTACCAGAACTTGTTTTGATTCAGAGTCTTCCAGTAATGTAATGATGATAACAGAACCTTTTTCTTCAGTAGGATCTAAAATGTTGTAAAGAATTCTTCAGTTATGGTCAGTCTGGCATGCACCCAAATTATCATGTTCTGGTCACTCTATTTCAAACAAGCCACACACCAACAAACCAGTATTTAGAAAATGAGTGTTCTAAGAAACAGAACAAGTCAAATTATCCCATCTTGACATCTTGATGAATTCTAAATTAAAGAACTTACATGACCTATAAAACACATTTCCTAAAAGAAAAAGGTCCTCCCAGTCATTACAACTGTTTTCAGTCAAGTTTGGGCATGTTTAGCAAAAACTACAGAACTTGCAACTTTATGCAACTATTTCTAACAAACCTGTTAGGTATGTTGTCAATATCACTCAGCTGTCCAGCTAAGCATTAAGCTCCCAGAAGAGGGATTGTTTCTGTGTTGCATTAAATGAATGTGCTGAATACAGTGGTTCTTTGTTTTAAATACAGAAGACTGCAAGCTAGAATGAACTTTTAACTATGGATTAAGTTTTCTTCATACCTGTGTCATTATTTTGTATGATTTTGTGGGTACTTGAAAAGACAATACTCTGTACTGATCTGTGTGGCTTAACTCAGCTGTGAGCAGCCAGAGGGAATCATCCAGTAGTAACAAATTTTAAAAAGACACCCAAACATCTTAAAACTAAGAGGAAGAGCCTTTCACTCTGAATATCAAACTCCTTACACTGAAGTCCTCGGGATGCTGATGGCTCATGGTGACTGTAACTCCTTATTCTTCAGAAAGACAGAGACCATAAATCTTAGGACCTGGAGGGACATTATGAGGGTAGAAGCCATACTGGCTACATTGCACAAGTACCAAGAAGTTTATGTTTAATAATTATATCTGTATTTTGGTAATAATTTTCTATGTTTGCCTGTTAGGCTGTTAAAACATTAGATTAACAATAATTTTTGGCTGCATATAGGGATATAGTCTGTTTCCTTTTTTCCTGGGCTAGTATATTAAATATACACATAGTAAAAGGACTTCCATTTAGCACTGTACTTGGTCCACTGATATGTATATCAAACATTTGACTGATCTGACCCTATAACTTGTGTTTTTCCTTTGGGAAATTATACTGCATTTTTAAGATGTATTATAAAAGTGAAAAATCACCCAGCCAAGGAATAAACAAAAGAAAGGAAAAAAGCTAACAGTGATAATCAATGGACATGTTCTGGATGTGGTTTTTCAACACTTTGCTGTTTCTGACCAGAATATACTAAAAATTACTCTGTGTAGAGTCAAAGAAGATCGAGTGTAGCTTGCTAAAGGGTGAAAGTATAGCTGCCACCAAAGACCATCAACAAAGAGACCCACAACTTCACTCTTACAATTTTGCCTCATTTTTGGTACTAAGATTAGGAAGTATTACAACCAATAACTAGTGGCAAATGAGACTGTGTACTTTATGGGGAAGAAAGAAGCCAAAGACTAATGTTTATTTTTCCACAGATTGCGGTAAAATGAATAAATAAAATATGTTTGTAAGTTAAAAAATGTCCAGCTAGAGAGTTTCATCTTCACTGTCAGAAGTTTCCATTTGTGTCACCACTGTCTTTTTTTTCACCTTATCCTTTCAATTTTCTACTCTCTGTTGATAATTTTATGCCTCAATATTTTCTTGTCCTTTTGTGTTCCCATTTTTCAGCCGGTCTCCTTCTGTCTGTTTAGTTTGACTTCTCTGCTTTGCTGTCGTAGAAATAACTGACCAAAGTTTCTACAGTTACCTTAAAAAGTGTGTTTGTGCTTATACAGAAATCAAGTTTTGAGTATTTCATACTTCTTTTGACTTACATCTCTAGTGTGTTTACATAGGCTTGTTTTAGTTATGCCAACTGTAAAAACATCAAAGAAATGTTTCTGCAGCACAATGCATACATCCAAGCAACCTGAAACTTGGGGAGGGAAGGTAAGATACCATCCCTATCTTTCTGTATTATCACTTCAGAAGACTTATTACATTGCAGGTGTTGAAAGATCAGATTTCAGCTGTGGAACTCACGGGAGCTCCAAAAATCCCAAAGAGAAATTCTAGGGTCCTAACACTCTGTGCTGGCCAAGTTATTGAGAACTCAACATGCTTTTCCTTGTGTGCAGCCAGGGCAGTTACTGATCCTTGCTATGTTTGAAGAGCTCTTCTGGTGACATTCACCCCACAAAGGGAGGTGTCAGCCCTGAAGGGTTGGTGATTGCCAATTCACATACTCACCACTAACTCCTTGCTATCCCATGTTATTCTATGATTAACTACTTTGTGAGGAAATAATATATTTGTATGGAGAGCCCACCTTTTCTTGTATAAGTGGAACTGTTGTTTATTCAATTGAATAAGTAGCATTTGTATGCAGCCTTAATCATGAACATTTTGGAGATTGGCATCCGGCACTAAGTACAATCCTGTCAAATAACTGGCAGTGGATTAACTGTGACACCTAGAAACATGCCAGATTCTGACTGAATAAGAACTTGCTGTGTACCCATTGTCAATCATTCACTGAGTGCCACTCAAAATGCTGATCCTGTTAGTGATGACATCAATCTGCATTGGCATTCAAAATGCTGCTGCCCTTTGAATACAGAATTGAAAGCAACAGGCAAAGCCCCAAAGTGCATACATTTTAGCAGCCACCTATCCTTCCTTAAGAACTGGGGCTACCTCCTGTGTGGAGATGCTGCTATATTAATGGGCCAGTGAATTAACCCAGGTGTTTGCAAAAAAAAAAAAAAAAAAAAAAATCCACCAAGGTACATATTTTACACAGATTGCTCTACAGGCAGGCTCACTTGCAAATACCTAAGTTCAACCAGAGGGGTTTCAGAATTACAACGACCAGATCTTTAGGCTTACATTTATTTGATCTTCTCTTATCTTCATAAATCCTGCATTTCTGCCTGCACAGTGAGCTAACACAAGAGAAACATTCCATTTTCTCTTTTCCTTTTCAGTCTGTCTTGTTCTATAATCTACCAGAGTGTGCATGACCTTGTGAAGTAGGAGATGAAGCTGAAAAGGAAATTGAACACATCTCTGATTTCCCAGGCAAGTGTTCTAACTATTCAAAAGAGGAGTAGTTATGCAGCAGTAGTGATGGATAAAAAAGTGAACTGTGTTTTTTAAGTCCCTTACTTTGGAAAGTTCATAAGCTTATAATAAAAAAGGGATAATTATTAGGATAGCTGTTTTTGCCTTCATCTTGCAAAGTTATTCACAACTGAAACAATAAAAATTACTCCTAAGCCTTAAGCATAGCTGGAAATACACTTTTCTACCATGTTTGTCCTATTAGCTATGTATAATCCCTTGTTCAGCATGTAGAAGCCATGAGTAGCTCTTTGAAGACATGTCTTTCTCAACAGAATACTTGAACCCCTGAAAAATGTATCAAAACACATTGCAATGTGTTTTTTTTGTCTTTGAGATACAGAAATTGGGCATTTGTTTCAGAGAATTTATTTATAGAATCCTCTTATTTGTAGAATCTTATTATTTGTAGAATGCAGTTATGAAACAAGTTACCAGAAATGATATACTTGTTCTTCTGTTTTGCTCCAGTCACCAGGTAGGTAACAAGTAGTGTATTTAGGCAAAGCACGCACCAGAGCTTCCATTAGAAAGCTCAAATAGGAATGGGATTCTTGTTCCTCTATCATGCCAGGAGGTCCTAATTCCTAGGCATTTTTAGTCTCATTTAAGACATCTAAAAAAAAAAAACCCTAGAAATTACTTATTCTGGACTAGCAAAGTCATATGAGCATTCACGGTCACGGGCCAGATGTTCTCAAAAGGGAAGTAGACCTGAGACCATAAAATAGTGTCCCTTCTCATCATCAGAAACAACTGCACAAAATTCCTTTCATAAATTTAGTAACTTCCATTCTAATACATTCTTCACTCTATTTGGTATTTTGTAAGATGATTTCAGAAAGAAACTAAGTCTGAGGAAGGTCTAACAAGTGCAGGTCTGAGGTGTCATGTCTGTATTCCATTGTGCTGTGCAAAAATTGTAGCTTGCTTAGAGTTGTCTGAGCTATTGGAACAAAATCAAACCTGCTGTAAGTTTAAGGACCATTCAACTTGATTGTTCCATAAACTGAGCCTATTTTTTGCTGTTTTTTATTTGTCCTTGATGATACAGACAATCAGTTGTTTACAAATCTTGTATTAAACATACAAATCTCATAAGGAGCTTTAGCTTCTGCTCTGAATCTCTAATTCCACTGAAATAAAAAAAAAAAGAAGCTCAAAAAATGTTAGTTATTGAACTGCCAAAGTCCTTTTAAGAAGCTGAGCATAGTGTGTGCAAAACAGCATCAATGTCTTGAAAAGACGTTTTTCTGCTGCTGTCATGTGGAGGTCACTGTTTGCACTCTAGTAAATAGCTGTGATAAAACCTGAAGTATTACAGACTTGCTTAAAATTCAGCCAACGTGGAACAAGTGCAACTGTCAGCAATAGAAGGCCTTGAATAGCTGTAAAGGTTAAATATCAATTTGTTTTAAAAAAGAAGTCAAACTTGCTTCTCTACCATAAACCACAAGTCTGATGGCATTCAACACATTAACGCTCCTGTCAGAGATTTGAATTGAAAGTGTTTGACACCCCCCAAAGCACAGAACACTTTTATTAAATAGAGATTACCTTGTAGGGTTTTTGAATGTTCTCTTTTAATCTGAAAGGTATATCCAAAATGTAAAGGGTGTTAAATTTACTTAAGCCTATGTCTAATTTTTATTTTGTTTTCAATGAAGGATTAAGTGATGAGAAAAAAATTGGACTTGAAAATAGCAAATGCATTTTTAAAAAACATTTTTGGAAATACAAAATGTTTGAATTTTAAAACTTACAGTTTAAAATTGCATTCCACTAAATCACAATAATTAATATCACATCATCAGTGACAAAAATAACAGATACAGCATGTCTACCAGTACAAAACTAGAAAGTGTTAAGATCTGAAATCAAGCAGAATTTTAATTTTCAATATTCAAATCAGTTAATGCAACATATTGGCTATTTTCTTTTTTTTTTTTTTAATGAGCACATGATACAGATTCATACATTGATTATATGAGATATGTCTGGTATCTGTGGGTAGAAATAGCATTTCCTCAGCTGTTCAATGTTTGAGTTTTTGTTGTTGTTTCTTATATTTTTGGTATTGTGAAGGCATTTTACCAAACCTTAGTGCTAACCACATTCATTGATTTTTCTGCCTTTGAAATCTGGACAGAAGCTGTATGCTTTCTTTGGTGGTACTTCCAAATTGTAACATATTTCAACATATTTCAAATTATCTTTTCTTGTGGTAGGAAGAGAGTAATTAAGATTTTTTTTTCCAGTTGCTGTAAAAATTTGGGCAGGATTGTTTATCTCGATATGATTCCTGATTTACTTGGATTATCGTGATCCTTTTCATTATAAATTAATCTATCCTCTTTACTTAACAGCATTAACCTATAGCACAGGCTGCTAGCAGCAGAATTCTTTGTTGCACAGTTTCTTTTAACTCCTCAGACATATCAGCATGTAAGTTTATATCTTAAATTAAAACTATGATATATATATAATGCATGTCAATCCCTTGGTTGTAAGCATGTGGATTAGAGCTTTTGCAGGTTCATTATTAATGAACCGATGAGGAGCTAATACTTGAGTTCTTCCTGTCTGGACTTTTTGGAGAATTTATGCAGCCTCTAAGCCCGAAAGCCTCTGCTATAGGGGTTGTTTCCCATCTGTGCATCCACCAACGCATGTGCTCCCACATCCCTACACGAGTTTGTCCACCCAAATCCCGTCAGTTCCTGCCCTTTCGGACCGTGTCCTGCCTTCTGGCTCTTCTCTCTGCTCTCCTCTAGGTGGCAACAGAGGAGGGAGAAATACAAAGTCCTACCCTGGCTTGAAAGAAGCAAAAGAACGAAATCAAGAGCAAGGGAGAAAGGGAAAGATAAGGAAAAATGGCAGGGGGAGGGGAAGAGATGGAAAGAGTACTTCTTTCCCTGTTCTCATGTCTTCAAGAAATAGTAATATTCTCCACCGCATGCTATTAACCAGCTCTTTATATTAGCTTTACTTATCTGATCTTCCTTACAAGAAGGGATGGTGGTTTTCAATCAGATCAGTGTTTTTCTCAGCAGTGGGATGAACTTCCTTATTTCATTTATACCGACTTCAGACCTGACTAACCTTGTCATGCCATAGAAGTACCAGTGAGCTGAGATGTTGGGAAACACTGTGGAAAGAAGGTGCAATGTTTATATTAGTTTAATGGATTCATACTTTCTGACACATTTTAATGATAGTCTTGATATGAACACTATTTATAAAAGAAACACTCTTGCATCTGAATTCTGGAACCTTGCAAGAAAGTGCTGTTACTTAGTGTTAAATTTTACTGAACTATTTTGGGGGGAGGGGGAGTTTACCCTTTTCTTACTGATCCAAAGCCTCAATGACTCAATGCATATTAAACCTATTTCTGTAGATTTTGCTGTGTCATATGAACAGAAAATTCTACACATAAGCAGTAGCAATTATCAATAATTACAGTCTACAGCCACAGTGCTATTGTTAAGGCTCTATCAGTACTCCCAAAATACAATAAAATGTTACTTTCCTTTAAGAGGTGGTTGGATTTATGATAAAAACAAATGCCAAAATAATTCTGCAAAGGTCTAGAATTATATAGTTCAAACTCCTAACTTTTAAGGAGGTAAAACTTCAGAAAATATTATGAATTCATGTAAATAACTGAAAATATACTTAGAGCAATTTTTTTTAAATTGATGTCCCTTGGTGTTTTTCTGATAGGGTTATAAAGTATTGTACATCATTAGATCAAAACCATATACAGAAATAAGGCAAGAAAGATGAATCTGGAGCTTACATAACATTCCTACAGCACCCAAACACAAACATGACAAGGAATCACAACAACTAGTCCTGTAAACAGATGTATTGCCAAAAATTATTAAAAATGAGTCTAAGGAACGTGTGTATGTTTAAAGTCCATCTGTAGAGGCAGAGAAGACTGAAATCAGCCATTGTAGGATCACATGGGCTATAGAAAGCAAGTTGCAACAGCACATTAAGGATGAAGTTAAATCAGGTTTTTCTATATATTTCAGAAGGTGTTCATACAGGTATAATGATACTTAAAGGGTGTCATTATATCCAGAAGGATATCTAAACTAGACAGTGAATTAACATAGAAATCTTGCTGTAAATCAGCTGGAGAAAATGGGCTACCTAGGAGGGTATGTCTACTGATGTCTCCCAGATTGGTAGGGTCAGAAAATGGTCCCCCAACAGAGAATATTTGCCTAGGGGTCATGCTTAATGAAAACACACTCAGATAGATAGTTCCTGCACATCCTCATTCCTGTAAGTGTGCTCGTGATGTCAACTAAATATACATGTAAATTTTTCTGATTCTGGGATTATATTGTAAATTCAGTTTGAATACATAGATTCATATTGACAATTATAATTTTCGACTAAACAATAAATTGAACATAAACAACAGTGATAGAAAAGTTCTTTGTAGCTTTCTTCTTTATCAAGATTCCTTTCCTTTTTGGACCACATTCTTCACTTTTACAGAATTTAGCTGTTAGGATTTTCTGTTCCCTTTCAGACAGGTTTAGTGTGCACTTCTTTAAAAAGCTTCAGTTTACTACTCTGAGATTCCAGTGTTTAGAGAGATTTCTAGATGATACCTATGCTGCATAGCCTTCCCAGTTAGGTCCAGCATAGGTGCAAGAGATGTGAGCCTAGAACCAGACTGTGAAGGTACATCAGCTCACCTCCCAGTTTCATTAAAAGTGTCTATAAAAGATTTGTTTGTCCTTCAGGGTAGGATCTGACTGCAGCAGAGAAGCTGGACAATATGAAAGATTGGAATAGAAAGTCAGTTACTATCTGTCTTTCTAACACTAAATGCTATTATTTTCAAGCTTTATTCGCTTAACTCTACAGCTTTATATGCCCAAGCATCACAGAAAGGTTATACTGTGCCTTTATGAGTCTATGTGATAATTGTTGCTTTTGATGATCCCAAAAGGTAAATCAATAAAAAGAACATATCCCACTGGCTGAAGCAGAACCGTGTTAAATTAGTAAAGAAATGAACTCAAGTTTCTCCAGAAGGACATCATTGTGATTACACAGAAGTGTCAAAGCAAAAATCATGTCTTTTAGAGATAATGTCTTCAGCCTAGACAAGAAACAAAGTTATACACAATCCTGACAAACCTGTACCTTGGGAGCATGTACTTTCCAAAACTCTGAGCTTAAGCAGTATGTCCTTGGGCAGTCATTCTGCACATTATGAAATCTCTACAGAATGTGTTTGTATACTTATCTATGACAAGCATCCTAATAGACTTGCATGTGCACATTTATACCTTTAACTGTAAGCTAAACAGGATGTAGTGTCGGTGTGGCTTGTTCACACTGCTTAATTCTTAGCTTGCTCTCTGTTATTAGTTTGACCTTGACCAACTAGTTGTATTCTAAAACTCCCACAGGAAATGTTTGAACTTAGTGCAGACTAGAGATCAACCCTACTAGGTAAATTGAATGTGCTATTTAGGCATTTCTCAGTGAGGTAAGAGAATTTGTCTGCAGGACGATGGCTCATACTGTGCCAGATGTTTTTATATCTGGCTTGTGGATGGAGACTCGTATTCAATCTGTGCACCATTATAACTTAAACTTTTGTCTATTTATTTAAATTGAGATATATACTGATCTTGTACTTTTAATTTAGAGAAGCAGTCCTTTGCAAGTATTATAGCATTGATTACATAAGCAGATTCAGTTTCTCCTTCAGCTGAGCTTTAAAGTCATTGTTTAAAGCAGAGTAATTATGTGGCCTCTTTTGAGAGCTAGCAAATACCTATTAATTCAGCAGTATGTGTATATTGATCTTCTGATCTTAACCTATTCTGTTTATTGTCCTTTAACAGAATTCTTCCACGAACATTAGTGCTCATGAGAAAGTAGAAGAGAGATTTATGTTACCTAAGGAATTTACATGTGTATATTTAAAGATTAGGAGTCTACATAAAGATATGACATAATTCCCACAGAAATTCTACTACACTGTGTCTGTGGATTTTATAAAAAAAAATGCAGGATAAAATAGATGTGCTCACCTAATCATTTTTTTCTCTATAAGTAAGAATAAATACAGATACACTGTATTCTCCATATAAATAATTAATGCAACATAAGGTTAGAAAATATTATTGAAATATTTAGATTTATGAACATATTTATTTACCATGCTTTAGAGTAAAAGCTGTTATTGTGTATTTTCTGCAGTATATAATAAAACAATCTGTAATTTAGAAAAGTAGATATGAATTATTCTGTGCTTTAGGAAGTATTTCATGGCAGGTGATTGACAGGTCTGGTTCTGCCCAAAGTCTGCGAGCAAGCTGAAGTATTCATTGTAACAGATCTGTGGACCATATCACTTGAAGGACAGGCAGAAGGATATTTTCCTCCCCACATTTTACTATTTCAAGGCATACCCTTGGAGGCATAATGCAGCATTTTTCTGGAAGTGCTAAAAAGTTGTGCATGCAAAACTTTGTAAAAACAAAACAAGCAACAAATAACTATAATCTTGCTCATTATGTTCTCTGAGAGTTGTTTCTTGTTCAGTCTGGTACCACCATCATTTCTAATACTGGAAATAGGTTTGGAGCATGGCTTTGTTTTCCAAATAAGTTGGTGAATACCTATCAGTTCTTACCAATAATATCAGCTGTTTTGTCTTTAACTCTTTATGTCTTCCTTAGAAACATATTTAGGCTATGGAAATTAAACTTCATCAAGATCCAAGAAGGTAGGAGGCAAAAGGACTGGGTTTCAAAGGCAAAAGTAGTTGAGAGGATAAGGGTTGAAGCACAAAACAATACTAAAGATTGAAAGGAAACTACTTTTCATTTTTTCTTCTATACTTTATGCCTAATATTTAATACAACCAGCACTGGCTTTATTGACAGGTAGCTCCAGAAAGTGCCTTCTAAATTATACTGATTCATCTGATCAGGTGTATGTCAAAAATATAGGTCCAATGAATAACCCTATAATAATATTTTAATTGATAATTATAATAAATAAGTGAATCAGATAGCATATTGAACCTAGGATTTCTATGTTGTTGGCTGTTTCAGTGAGATGAGTTAAACCCTAAGCATTTTTTTGCTGGGGCTTCTAGCATGATATTGCTTATCAATATTCCATCTGTATGTACTCATGCAGCTAGAGTAGATTTTTAACGCTCTGCAATATTTAATGTTCACTGCAGTTTCTGCTGAAAATTAAAATTATAAACAGGGTTTTTTTTGTCTTTTTTCCATCACTTAATATTTTCATATTCTGCTAATATTCTTCTTCATATAACATTATAGAGGTTTCTCATTATAAAAATCTCTTTTACTTTTCACAGTGCTAACTAAAATGCTTGATTATTATATCAAGACAGAAAATAACTCACAAGATTTTAATGTATTACTATGAAGGGAATAGTGCTCCTAGTCTTTGCAATTCTCTTTCAATTTTAGAATTATTAGAGAAGATAGCAAAGCATTGTCTTTTTTTTCTAATGTCTTAATGAATCTCTTTGACTCATATTTATCTTCCTTTAAAGCTTTCCCCATTTTTAAAACTCAGAGACAAAAAAACCACTTTGCTTCTTTGTTGATGTGTGAGTTTAGAAAAAATAAAAAGTAGCATTGGCATATATACATTTATTTGTTGAAGAAAATGTGGTACTGACTTTCCAGAACAGGAACAAAACCAGCAAAGGACTGGTGTGGATTTTAATTTCTGCAAAAAATAATAAAATAAAATAATTTTAGTAGTACATATTTAATACATACTACATATTTAATATATGTGCTACTAAATATTATGTACTACTACATATTTATCTGTTCAATATACATATGTTCTAGAATATATAATGTAATATATGCTATATAATAAATAATGTAATATGCACTCTGTAATGGATATAAATACTACTTTTGTATATTTTCACAAGTGTTATAACAGAATCATGGAATCTCAGAATGATTGAGTTGGGAAGGGATCTCAGGAGGTCACCTGGTCAGATGTACCTGCTCAAGTAAGGCCACCAACAGCAAGCTCTGCAGGACAGTTGCAGTCAGTTTTTGAACATTGCTGGAAACTCTCCTACTACTGCAGCTCAGGCACCATTTGTCTTTGTCACAAGGGTATTTTGCTGGCTCATGTTCAACTAGGTGTGGAGGAGAACCTCTGGTCCTTCTCTACAAAGATGTTTTACCAGTTTGTGCTGGTTCATGACATGCTCCTTTCCAGATGCAGATCTTTGCACACTTTGTTGAACTTTGCTGTTGTCCTACTTCTCCAGCTTATTGTTGTCTCCTGGATGGCATCAGGACCCTGACAGCAAATCAACATGCAAACCTCATTTTTGCATCCCCAGGACACTCATTAAGGGGACTATGTTCCATCATTCAGGTAATGATGTCAGGGTCCCATTTCAATTCAACACAACAGCAATATTATGGATATAGCTCAATAGTTCAGTTAGAGTGAAATGTATAAAACATTGCACAAAATGTTGGACACCTGGAGTCTGCTAAGAGCTGAGTAGCTCCAGTGTTGACAACGTAGACTCTTGTACTCATGGAACATTTCTTCTATATTTAGAGATATTATATATATAAGTATTTTCTAAGTAAATCTAACATTGCTGAAATATGGGCTCTAAGGGCACACTGTCAGCTCATTGTCAATCTGTCATCCACCAATACACCCAGGTTCTTCTCAGCAGAACTGTCTTTGAGCAGCTCAGCCCTCAGCCTGTGCTGGTACTTGGGATTATTCCTTCTCGAGTACAGGGCCTGTCATTTGCCTTTGTATTTTATATATTAAGTTTGGGTTTATTTTCTAAAGAGTTTATATAATAGTTTCATATAATATTATTTATATATATCTATCCCATATGTCATATATCTTATTCCATATATATATTAGTTTTATATAATTATATATATATAATTTATATAATAATTATAACAATTTTATTTAATACGTTTTTTATTTAGCTTTTTTTGTGAAGTGGAGCAAAATATGATATCTTACTATTTATAATTTTGCAGAGTGAAAAAAATTGCATATTTGCATATTTTTAGTTATCCTCAGCAAAAACAGATTTTTAAAAATGATTACTTACATTTGCAAAAATATCTTCTATTTACTGTAATTTTGTTAACTCTGAATCTGGCAGTTAAAAACATGTTCATTAGTAAAAATAGCTGCTTTTCGATTACCTTTATCATGCTGAGTGATGCCTTTCTTCAAATGCTGCTATTGACTACATCTGGTCTATTTATAAAGTACTATTCAACACAAGGGAGAAGAGAGGAGTCAGATGCCTGATATTCTGTTCAGGACAGTGAGTCTAAAGATGTGACATGAAATCCTTATTCTATTGCATTCTATAGCTATTTTGTCTCTGACTTTAGTGGAGCCAGAATTTAATTTCATATTTCTCTGACTTCTTTGGAGTCAGACATTTCATTTATTTCTCCAACCTCTTCGCAGTCTTTCATCAAAGTCAAATACTAACTTCATTTACAACACAGTGAAACCCTGCTGAATTTCAGGGAATATTTTCCCAGGCAGAAGTTAAGCTAAAGAGGTTAACAGATATTTAGCTAAGCCTTACTTTGAGCTAATTGCTATGTAAGTATTTAGTATTCCTAAATTTAAACATGTGCTAAAGTGTACACTGAAATGGAGGTCCTTTGCTGAATTAAGTCTATGACAAGTAGAAATAAGTAAGAATCAGAATACATGGAGGGTATGAGTTGACACAGGCAGGCAGCCAGAAAAACAAAAAAACCAAACATGACTGAAACGCAAAAAGTAAATTTATTTCATTATCTCACTAACTGGAGGATCCCAAAGCAGCACCTAGGCGGAGACAGATGAGTGGGAATGCCAGCACAATCAGGAGCATTCCATCCTGGGAGTTGGCAAGGCTGCTGTTTGCATGCATTTATTGAAGGCCTGCACACGTGTAGTTTATGCCATCCTCTGATCTCCCCAAGACAGGGAGCTCAATCATGCCCATGAGAGTACCTCCACAATCACCTGTTACCTCTACACCGTGATTCTACTTTTCAAAAGAGAGGATAAAGAGCAGTAGGCATAATAAAGGGAGGTTCCCACATTTATTCCCAGAACTTGGCATTCCCAGTTGCAGGCTCAATTGAGTGAATCTACCATCTTCCCTGTCATTCTTCAGCTTTTAACACTTTTCTTCCAACAGAGGCAGTAAAAGTTTGCTTGGTGGCACTATCAGATGAAGTCTGTGCGTTGGAAGTACTAGAGCATCCACTGAGCATGTTAGAAAAGGAAAGGCTGTGCTAGAAATGGGACTTGGATCATATGCCAGTGTATATTCTAGGAAGCTGAAGTCAGACTTTCTCTTGGAGTAGGCTGAGTTCTTTTTCCCCTTCTTTGTTTTAAACTTGTGTCTCAGGGCTTTATTCTGTACTCCAGCTCCTACACCAATTCCCAGATCTCGTACCTCTCCTGGGAGATGAAACAGAAATATCATGGCACGCACCAGATACCAGAAAGAGGAAGAGGTCAAACCCGTCAAAAGCAATGGATTATTGACTGTTCTTGATGGTGTAGTCAGAGATGTGAGGAACAAAAAGGAATGTGGTGATATATCACCACCTCCTCTGCCACTGACAAAGGAAGAAGACTGCTTTGTCTTGTTTACACCTCTGAAACAAAACCAAGGAATTATGCATTAAATACCACAGCTCTAGCTGAGATTACTTGCCTTGTCTTTATGGAAGAGTCTAGAGAAGTACAATGGTCCTATGCTATATTCATCTTTGTCCTTGACTATATTTCTTTTATTTATTTTCAATTCCAGCCTCTGATTTTGTGGCTAAGATTTCTAAGATTGTATTTAATTAATCAGTAGGAGAAAATCTTGCTAAAAAATATTGCCAAAAATATGAAAATTACAATAAAAGGAAAACCTATCAAGTATTCTAGGAATGCACTAGGAAGTTTTCTAAGATAATATGTCCTAATAAAACCAGAAAGCTTTATACATATTTTATTCTGAAGGTATCTCAAGAAATAAACAAAACAATTAAATACCAGTGTTTTTTTATTAGTCTTTTATATAAATTTTTTACCTAAGCTGCTGCTAAAATAATCTTGTGAAACTTCTTTGAATGTCAGCAATTCTCTCAATCTTTTCAATTTAATGATTAAAGTTAACATTTATAATTACTTATGTATGAATATAATTAGAGGAGTTAAATTAATAATATATGAGAGTCATTTTTTATGAATATATTCCAGAAGTGATAATTAGGGGAAGTACCAAAAACGCTGTAATAATTTTTACACTGCAATTATTTAGCCATTCAAAAGCCCACACACTCTTTAAAACTGGTCCATCTTGTGAAAAAATTCAGTGTTCAAATAGTGAGACTATTAGGGTTAGGGTTAGGGCAAGCATTATATTTAAATTTAGGAAGGAAAAGTCCATAGATGTTGAAATAGTTGCTAGCTAAACACAGAGTTTTGAAATAATATAACCTGGGAATGACTTCCAGATGACCAGGTCATCTGGTTCAACTGGCTGTTCAGAGGTAACTCTGGCCTTTGCTCTGTCGAGTTTCAAATACCTCTAGGAGTAGAGATCCTACAGCCTTTCTGGGAAATCCTTTCCAAAGCCTGATTATATGCACTACAGATATTTTTTCCCCTAATATCACATCAAAATATCCCCTCTTTAAGTTGTCGTGTGCTTAAGCACAACGGACTGCTGCAAGTGCACTAGCACTGAAAATCTCCCAAGCTTAAATATTTACACAAAACATATCATTTGATCCTTCAAAATGTAAGGGTTTGGAGCATAAAATCCTGGAAGTACTAACTTCTAACTTGAATTGGTCATGTAAGATGGCAATAATTGCAATGTCTCCTTCTATGTCTTGATATAGAAGCTGGCTGGAAAAAGTAATACTATTTTGAAAGAACTGAAAACCTCGACAATGCCACAAGAAGGTGTTTAAAGTTTTTTACACTCGTGCCCAGAAGTGCTTTTATTGCAACAAAAATTTATTTTCTCTTCTGGTCATTTGCACGCAGGTAAGATGTATTTCCTCTAGTTTATGTATGTACAGTTTCATATGGGTCTTTCCCTCTTTTTAGCTTTTCTCTTCCTTTTCTCTAAATAAACATATTAAATACTTAAAAGCAGAAAATATTCCTTTCCTTTTTTTGCTTTTCCTTTTCATTTCCCATGTGTATGTAGTGTGCAAAGAGGACAGAGCCAAGACCTTGTCAGTGGTATCCAGTGACAGGATCAGAGGCAATGGGCACAAACTGAAATGCAGGAGATTCTGCTTGAACACCAGGGAACACTTTTTCACCGTGAGTGTGACAGCACTGGCTCAAGTTGCCCTGGAGCTTGTGAAGTTCCCATTCAAAAGCTGTTTGAACATGGTTGTAGGCAACCTGTTCTAGGTGAACATTCTTGAGCAGGGGGTTTTGATGATCATCCCTGCTCCCAGCCAAGCTGAATCATTTTGTAATTCTGTGAAGCTAGCTCTACCTAATTTAATGAGCACATATTTACTGCAACTGGGCATTTAGTTCAAAATTTCCTAAGTATGAATTGTCTTATTCACACCTATGTTATTTTCAAATGGAAAACCAATGCAAATGTCCCAGCTCAGTTTGGTTTAGAGGTTTAATGCAAAAAATTTGTTTTAATTGTAACATAAAATCAATAAGAAACAAAAAGGCAGAAGGAAAAGAATGAAATAATGATTTTAGCAGAAGATAAAATAGGATGCAATAGTTTCTACGCTAAAATTTATACAAGGCATTTAATGAAATCAAATGCATTACAGAGAGTGTAAGACAGAACTTATTAATTATTAAAGAAAATATCTAATTCACTTGATGAATCTTTGTAAATTAACTGTTTGCAGCCAATGTAACTCAAAGCTGCCACTATTAATTTTTACAACTTAGTTAATATTGGGTATCTGGCATTGTATTTTTCATTATGGAACTATATCAGGAAAGGTTTAGGTCAATATTAGGAAAAGTTTCTCCAGTCAGGGAGTTTTTGGGCACTTACACAGTGGAAAGTAGTCACAACACCAAGCCTGCTGGAGTTCAGGAAGCACTTGAACAATGCTTTCAGCCATATGGTGTGATTCTTGAGGCTGTCCTGTACAGGGCCAGGCATTGGACTTAATGATTGCTGGGGACCCTTTTCAACTGAGGATATTGTATCGTTCTATGATTTTGTAAAAATTTGTGTCTTTGGGTGAGGTGTACTAAAAAATACCCCCCAGATAACCAGCATAAATCTTCCATTACCATCGTAATATTGTGTCAAGAATTGACTTTCCAGCCTTGCAATGGTTTGTTGTTAAGCAGGAGTCATCAAAATAATCACTGTGTTTACTGATAAGTTAACTACATTTTCAGTTGCTATCATCCTGAAAAAGCATATTAATAGAAGTCAGATAGGTGTGCCCACATCTCTTTATTCTGAATAGGCTATTTAAATATGCTAGCAAAGAAGGTATCGCAGAATGCAGTCACGTGAAAACCAGTGTAGGAACTGCTTACCCAATATCCATTCATTTTTCCCTGAAAGGTCTTCAGTGTTTTAAAGATGTTAATTCTTATGAGTTAGACATTGTCAACCAAGTACAACAGCACTGTTATGAATTATATATTTATCTTTTATGAGGCACAGTAGCCTCAAGACCTAATTCTGCTCACAGAAACACAGTGCCACCTCACTGAGGTCAGTATATTTGCACTGTTTTCAGTGAAAACACTGAACTTTGGCCTGTGCATTCTAAACATGGGCCAAAATATTTTCTGACACAAGTACAATAGAAATCATTATTTATTTTTCCTGTAGACATCACTACAGTGTTTTTTATTTCCTTTAATATTCAGCCTAATACATTAACCATCAGGGCACCTTGCATATGTGAAATCCCTTTTCACCACTCAAATCAATGTTTAAGTTGAGATGTGCCTCAAAATATAGAAGAAGACAAAATCTTAAGGACAATGTTATTTAAAAAGCTGTTTATACAATTTTATTGAAATATGAAAGACACAAGTCCAAGTTTCATCAGATTAAGAACTACTAATTCTTGATATTATTTTTCCTTGGTGAGACTTGTACTGAAAATGGGTGGCTGTAAAACGTTCTGCAATAATTTTCTCCTCATATGGTTATCTGTATGTGTGTTTGTGTTTGTGGGTGTATCTTTATCTTCTCTCTGATAGAAAATAGAATACTCCATCACACTGTTGAAACCAGGAAGAATCCAAGCTTTATATGAGCCCAAAACAAGAAGGGATTGCCTCTTCAAAGCTCTGAGTTAAGCACACCACTTTCCTGAGAAAACCATAATTTAAATCTTCTAAATTTGTTAGTGTTATCACACAAGCAATAAGCAAAATTAAAACAATATTTAACATAGTATTGGATGTACTATTACCAAAAATCTGTTCTAGAAAATCATACTGTGAGGATGTATTTTCTTTGAGCAGGTACAGATGGTAATATAAAAGAAAAAAAATAATTTGAAACAACTTACATTTCCTTATTATATTCTTTCATTAATGTTCACAAAGTTTTTTGAGATCCAAACATGATTGGTACTGAAGAAGTGTAAAGCAATAACATCACAATCAGTGGTGAACATGAAGAAATGACAGGTTTATGAATATACGTGAGAATTTTTCTATACTAGATTACCCTGTGTTGAATCTAATAAAGTGTAGTTTATGAAATTATTCTGATAGCTTCATAGGCTTCCTTCTCACAAAATTATGATCTTTAAAAATTACTTTACAATAAGAAAGAAAAAGCCCCAAATACTTGTTTTGTTTATTATTTTTCTTGCTATTTTGGTCAATGCTGTGTGGAGAGCCAACTTTAAAATATCTCAGTTCATTTTACTTCTTTCCAGTACAGCCTTTCCTAATTGTTTCTCAACATTATAAAATGATGAAATTACTGCCTATGGAGAAACTATTAGAAAGTAAAAATAAAATAACCATGAAATTACATAAGCTATTAAGGAAACTTATTCTTTAATAAATGGTCTTTGGGAGGATAGACACTAAAAATTATGAAAATTTTCTAGTAGTCATGGACTTCAATTTTTCATGTCTACCTTCAATTCTCCATTTCCTCATGCAAATGGTGGTGGATTGAGGTTAATCTTATACAGTTTTTCTAGTCATCCTCTCCTTATTCTCACTAGCTAAATACCTCCAAATAAAAACCCAAGCTCCAATGCCATTATATAGATCCCAGGAGACGAGGATGTGTACTGTGCATTTTGATTAAACTTTTATACATAAAATAAGACAGGCTTTCTCAATTTTAAAGTGTAAATAGAGTACACCCCATAAATTTTATCTTTGGATTTTATTGAAGCATTAACCTGACATTGCCGAGTATTTTTGTGAAAATCTCTTTTTAGAATAAACTTTTTAGCTTTACAGCAATTTTTTTTTCTGATCTAATAGTATTTTAACCTTGCACATACAGATATTCTAGGTTTCCGCCACTTCACCATCCTCTCCAGTTTCTCTGATTTTTTCATTTATTAGTAAATTAATAATTTTTTAAATTATGCAATCTTTAAATATTTCCTTTGTGCATGTTTATATGTTTGCATGTACATGCATCACCAGAAAGGCTCAGAGTCACAGAATGACTGAGGCTAGAAGGGACATTTCAAAGTATTCTGTTCCAATCCCCCTGTTCTAGTAGTGTCACCCAAGGACAATAGGAAGGTTCCCAAGGACAATATACAGACACCTTTTGACTAGCTGTTAAAGAATTGGTGGAGCTCTTTAGGTTTTCCTCTTTGGATCCTTAAGCTAAATGTTATGAAGAAGCAAAAACTTACTCAAAATCCTACAAAGGTTAACATTTTTTGATGTCAAAGAAGTGAAAATCCATCTAAATTTAGATTCTTGTTGCTTAATAAATGAACAGTTCTGATCCAGTTGCGATGATTTTTAAATTTCCTTTCTTCCTTTGCTAAAGAAATTGTTCTCATACTCATGCACTTTTTTCATATTTGCAGTACACTCATGATCAGGAAGAAAAAAAAAGCATATCTATCATTCTTAGAGGTTACTGCACCATGAGGAATTTTTTTTGGTGTGAGATCTTTCCTGGCTTTGTTTTTGCATCCTTGTGTTTTCTCTTATTTGTGCATAATACGTAAAAACAGAATTCCCGTTCAACATGAGAAATGAAATATACTGTTTTATATATATATCTAATATATATATCTGTCTCTTTGGTTTAGAGTGCCTTATGGGGGTCCAGTTATTAAAAAAATTATGGATTTAGTTTCATTTATTGAACTACTGCTAAATCAAAGGCATTCTGTCTATTCTGTAATAAAACTGACACTCTCTATATCATGTTCCTTGTATTGCACTTTGATGAATATTCTAAAGTAAATTCCAAAATGGGAGTTTGCAACTACCAAAACAGGAAATTAGTGACAATGCAGACAAACGAATTTGTTTTGTTTTCCTTGCATGATGCTAAAGCTGACTGTTTCATTTCTTATTTGTCTTGCTGTTTGGTAGGGCTATTTACTTTTTTTTTTAATTTATGATGTGTTAGTAATAATAACAGCAATAACAACAATTATTAGAAGATGATACATACTTGTGACACAAGATAAGTAATATATATAACCTTATTAACTGAAAAATAATAATATAGGGGAGGAAGACTCCTGTGACAGCTAACAAACTGAAGCTTTTATGGATAAGGAAGAAGCAAATATTATAATACAAATACAAGTTAATGCTAGAAAGGAAGCAAATATTAAGTAGAAGGAAGGGCCTGGGACTTTTTTGTCACTGAGGGAATGGTCTGAGATCTCACAGCATCTTTGCTTCTATGATAATAGAATTTGTGAAATTGTGCTAGAAGATTATTAGAATAACCATTTTCTCCTCTTTCTGTAAAACTCAACCAAAACTTAGGCAAGATTACAGAGTATGAAATTTTCAAATGACTCATGTTGAGATTTGGAGTATTAATTATTCAGAATCCATCTGTACTTGGGTTGCTTCAGACCCAAGTGAGTTTATTACTGCCAGCATTCACACACCCTGCTCTTACAAGGCATCAGAACACAACTGAAGAAATTAGACTGGTCTGTCTGCAGATTCTTTTTACAGCAGCTAGGGGAGCTTGAGTGTCAGAAAGAAGGACTGAGAATAGGAAAAATGTCTCTTCTAAATTGATGATTGGCCTACAGGCCATAAGGAGGACAAGAGAAAAATTGCCTGTCCTCTTTTGCAGGATAAAGAGCAAATGCAAAGAGTCTGACAGAGGTGATGCAGATTTCCAGAAAGAGAAACAGCAAATAGCATGAGGATCCAGTGCAAAACAATTAGTATGGGCATAACACAGCAATTATCTTCCTTATTCTGTAGAGACATTATAGAAGACCAACAAATTTTGCCTTTTTAAATCTTTCCCACCATGACAAGTGCTGCAGAGAGGGAAAAAATGATGAAAACCAAAACACCAAGCATGTAAGCAGAAATTGCACTTAAAAACTGGTGTATAAAGATATGGATTACATTTGTATTTGTACATACAGAATCAGTTCAAATTTTTTAATAATCTCAAACTTTGTTCTTCTGGGTTCAGTTTTATAATATTTCATTTTTAATAAAGAACTCTCTATATATTTATATTTATTTTGTCAATATGTTAATTCTCACTCCATTGTCCCAGTGTAGGTACTTTTTATTGGAATTGTTTCCTATAGTGTATGTTTTACTTGTCTCTTTTCCTCTAAATCTTTCCCTTTATTCTGATGAGCCTTAGTATTCTCTCCTCTTAACTATTTTGCCGTTGGATCTGTGAGGAGATAAAACAGATAAGAGGAAAGGAGCCATCCAGCCAGGCAAGAATTCAGGCAGCTAGGGCTGGATCAGAGGCTACTTCTCAGCACAAAGACTTTCATGTCGGTTCTTTTAGGGGCATTCACAGCCAGCTGAACAACTCTCAACAATCTCTGCCAGATCTTTCTCTCCTTTCCACCACATTCAACATATGAAGTTTTCAAAAAGAATGTTCTTCTTTTGGGCTTTCGTGTCAAGGTTTGGTGGTGGAAGGCTACAGTAGTGGTTTATGTAAGAAGCTGCTAGAAGCCTCCTTTAAGTCCAGAGGAGACAGTGCCATCAGGCTCCATGAAGAAAGCTCCACTGGCCAAGGCCAAGCCCTTCAGTGAGGATGTAGTAGTGTCTGTGACGTAGCATAGTTAAGACAAGGAAAAAGTCATTGTGCAAAGCAAATTGCAGCTCCACAAGACAGGAAGGAATAACTGCAGACACCCAGGTCAGTGGAAAAGGAGTGGGGGGAGATGGTCCAGGCACCAGAGCAAAGATTCCCCTTAAGCCCTTGGTGCTGACATGACATTGGTGAGGCATGACCAGCTGTGCCCTGCAGCCCATGGAGGTCCCTGGTAGAACAGAGCAGCCACAGAGGATCCAACACCAGAACAGAAGAATGCATTCAAAGGAGGCTGTAACACCATAGAAAGACCATGGCTTGGCTCCTGGCAGGAATTATGGGCCCATGGAGGGAAGAACCCACACTGGAACAGGTTTGTTGTTAGGACTTGTGACCCCCTGGGGGACCCACCCTGCAGCAGGCTGTTCCTGAAGGACTGCACAATATGGGAAGGACCCCCATGGGAGAATTCTGTGAAGAACTGCAGTCCTTATGAAGGACTCGCACTGGACAAGTTCATGGACAGTCTGCCATGGAATAGACCCCATTCTAGGGAGCAGGGTAACAGTATGAATAGTCTTCCCTTTGAGGAACAGAAGGGCAGAGACAATGTGATGACCTTACAGCAATCCTCATTTCCTGCCCTGATGGCTGCAGTCATGTAGAGAATTTGGGAATTAAGAGTTAAACATGAGAAGAAGGGAAGGGTGGGGGACAGGTGTTTTTAAGATTTGGGTTTATTTCTCAATATTCTACTCTGATTTGATTGGTAATAAATGCAATTAATTTTCCCCAAGTTGAGTCCATTTTGCCCAAGACAGTAACTGGTGAGTGATGTTTTCCTGTCTATTTCTTGGCCCATGACCCTTTCATTATATTTTCTCTCCTCTGTTCATTTGACAATGGGGAGGGATAGGAAGTTCTGGTGGGCATCTGGCATCCAGACAGGTTAAATCCATCACATCACTTTAACATTTCAATTATGTAATGACTTAGACAGCAGTTACTGTCAGAGAAATCTTATCACTTTTTCATGTGAAAGAAATCTATATTCTACTCTTGTCTCTGTGAAACAATTTCTGTCCTCTGGTTAGAAATGATTCCTGATAAACTCATACACTGAGGGTCAATCTCTGCCCATAGGAAGATGTCAGCTTATCCAGCATGCAGGTTGTACTTGTAATCTCATACCACTGCATGTTAGAGCTTTTATCCCACATTCACAGCTCCTTTACAGGTGTCAAACTCATTCTCTTTGATTAGCTCTTGCTGTTTTTGACATATAAGACTACATGACAGGATTTATGCCATAGTGCAACAAGCACAAGTCCTGAATAAGCTGCAAGATTTGATAAAAAATAAAGTGCAATTTTCAGGTGACTATACAATGAACACGTACTTTATACTGAAAAGAAATAACTATTGACATGGTCAGAAAATTGCCTTTATTTTCACTATCCCCTTTCCTACACTTTAGTCACAAAAGCAAAGGCAGCAGTATGTACTTGTAGCCCAGAAAGCCAAATGTATCCAGGGCTGTGTCAAAGGAAACAAGGCCAGTAAGGCAAGAGAAGTGATTCTCCTCATCTACTTCCATGAGACTCCACCTGGAGTGCTGCATACAGGCATGAAGTCCCCAACATAAGAAGGATATGGACCTTTTTAGGTAACTCCAGAGAAGAGCCAGGAAGATGATCAAAGGGCTGAAGCATCTCTCCCATGAAGACAGACTAAGAGTTGAAGCTGCTCATCTCGCAGAAGAGAAGGCTCCAGGGATATGTCATTGTGGTCTTCCAGTGCCTGGAGGGAACCTACAAGAAAGATGGAGAGAGATTATTTAAAAGAGTATGGAGTTACAGGACAAAGGGAACAGTCTCCAAACCAAAAGAGAATAGGTTTAGATTAGACAACAGCAAGAAATTCTTCACTGCAAGGTTGGTGAGGCACTGGAACAGGTTCCCCAGAGAAGTTGTGGAAACCCCATCCCTGGAAGTGTTCAAGGCAAGACTGGATGGGGCTTTGAGAAACATGATCTATTGAAAGGTGTCCCTGCCCATGGCAAGAGAGTTGGAACCAGATGATCTTCAAGGTCCCTTCTAATCCAAGGCATTCTATAATTTACAAGTTTATGAAAGGGGACATGCCAGGTCTGAGCCCCCAGCAAGAAAAAAAACCAAAAAAAAACCCCAGGGTAGTAAGTCAGGTTGACAGATGGGTTCCCTCAGAACCCACATCAATACAGAGGGGACCACACATGAATGTTGCAGGTTCTGCTGACTCTGATGATTTCTCAGACATGGTTTTCTCCTTCTAACCTGTCACAAGGGCACTTAAAATATTCTGAACTTGCAGATATGTAAATGCAAAAAATGAGAAGATGATGAATAGATTCTTACCTTCTGCCTTCTCAACTGCCTTTAATAATCTGTTATGCTTTGCCATATCTATTTTTACTTACTACAATAAATCTTGTCTAAAGAGTAAGAACATTTGAAATCCCATACAATTATTTTTTTCTGGTACAGTGACAGTTATTTTGTTTTCTTTCTATGTCCTCTTAAATTTTGGTAAAGTATTTTACTAATATCAGGATAATAACTAAAACTTTGTGATTGATTTCTGTAAAAAAACGGAATATTTTAGAAGCAATTTAAGCAATTTATTGTTTTTTTTGTTTAAATATGTTAGACAGTGTGTCCTTACTGAACAAAAGCTTTGTTAGGATAGAAACTCCCAAAAAAGGCTGGAATCATGTTATATCAGGATAAACACATGAAGTTTCTACAAAGTCCAGGACACTCTCCTGCACTCCTCTTCTTTCCCACCTTTGACCAGCTGTTGTCTATGGTTATTTATGTGTTTGTTTGCTTTAGAAATAGTTGTTAATCTGCAATCTGAAAGTCTATCCTATCACCTGAATTTACAGCTTTATTATTCTTTACGGTTCTTTCTCTCTGAATGAAGTAGTTTATTTGAGACATCATTTGGCAAATCATTACCATTTCAGAGTTTTCAGTTTATAGTTTAAAATCAACTATGAATAGCATAGTGCGTCATATGTTGTATCTCTTGGAGGATCTCTATTACCATCAGTGGCTTGATGCATTAGGCAATGGATGACTGAGTTATTTTTGATTGCTTTTTTCCTGATGTAGCTGAAAACAGCTTTCTTTTTTTTTTCCCTCCAATATAAAGTAGATTCGTTATACTTCAATAAAGACAAACAAAAACAAAAGTGAAAAACTCAAGGTCATGAAAAACAAAAATAAACATTAAAATCTCTGGCATTAATTTCTTTTGATCTGTCAAGTGTTCCTGAGTATCCTCAAGGTTTTAAGTCATTGTTTCATTCACTAAATCATGATCTAGAAGATTCCTGGCTATCCTTACTGCCTTTTATCTACTTCAAATAATTTTCCTTTATAGATACCTCACTGGTGCCATAGTTATGCCTGTGCATCTTTAAAACATTACCGTTATTAAATTATCTAAAATTCATGATCTATTATTAAATAAGCACTGCTTTACTGAAGCCAAAGAAACCCTATAGGCACAAAAACTTATTAGTATAGCAGTGTGCTTGTAAAAGGTGACAGATGGGAAAGAGAGCTACAAGGACAGTGCTGGACCCTACTAACTCACCAGAGATTGGATCCATCAATCAGAAAAAAAACATGGTAACAGTGTAAAGAGGGAAGAAGAGAAGATATCTGTCCCAGCCTTTTTTATTAGGCCTTTTTTCTATTGTCTCTCATGCTTTTATTTCCATGCAAAAGAAGGATGAGGACAAATTGTCTCTGTCCTTCTCATGGTAACATTTTGTTCATTTGTGATTTAAACTCTTTCTGAATTGATTGGTAAATCTAGCATCAAGCAAATAATCTTTTCCTGCAATTTAAATCTCAAATAATGTCCCAATCCTAATCATTCAACGTATCTGTGCAGGGTAACAGCTACTCCTTGGAACAGTCCTTAAAGTTGCAGTGGGATTTGGAAGCTCTGGTAGCAGTGTTGCAAACTTGAAATCTTGGAGTAAAATTTTTTTAATCCAATAAATTAAAATAAAAATGCAGAAGTAATAATTTACATAAATATTAAAGAATATAAATTGTATAAAATTAATCAGAAAACATAATAAATAATACAATGTCATAACAAGAAATTATTATTAATCTCCCTTTTTACTCTTGCTTTCCTGAGCAGATGCATGGGAAAAGTGAAGAGGTCACTTTGTTTAAAACTGAAATTCATTAAATAATTAATTATTCAAATAGAACAAGTATTTTTGGTTTTGTTTTTTTTTTTTTTTACCTTCAACAATTAAATAGACAATTTTCAGCTTAGTTAGTTTTCCAAAACCAGAATAAAGGATACAACTTGTTTCTAAGAATTAAATAAGGGTCTTGGTTTCTTATAATTTTGATAAACTTCTCAAATGCTTAAAGGAATGTTTCCTCTGTCATCCCTACAATGAAAAATCTTCAACCTAGGTTTTTGCTGCTTATTTCCCGTTTTATTTCTTTAGATTTAGCTTTTAAAAAGTGCGCATTCAGGTATCTTTGGTGCATGTGATTTGTACAAAATTCATCACATTGTATATTTCTTGTTGCTACATTTCAAATGCAAAAATTATTTAGAATTACATAGTTCCAATACCATCGAAGTTCCTTGTCCTTCTTTCAGAGTAAAAAATTAGTATTTGGGATTAAGGAAGCAATTGAAAACATCAATCATAGTTTCTATACCGAAGAATAATATACAGATTTATTGCACTACGACATGAAATAACTCCTGCACTCACACTATGATTAAAAGAGTAAAAGGAAGGAAGTTTTATTTTTGATCTCATAATATATAGATTTTAAAAGTGACAGTGGATTGGAGGAAGAAATTGCTACCTCTCTAATTATACTGGTTAAAATAACAGTCTATCAATTCTTTCCTCCAACAAAGAATGCAAACCAATCCTTATTTATATGAACAGTGAGTGAAAACTCTAGTAGAAATATGTAAACATTAGAAGGTATAGAAAACTTTTTAAAGAACTTTAAAACTTTTAAAATAACAGGGTGACACAGATTTATAGAAAGCACTAAAAAATTGAGAAAGAAGCCACATGATTGTGCCATCACTATTCTCCATATTTCCATTATATCGATCATTGAAAAATATGGACTGCAGAAAAATAATTTACTATTTACCACAAAAATTGAATGATACAGTTGTGTGTTTAATCATCCAGTACTCTTGCTCTTAGCCTCAGATAATACCATACTCAATAGAGTTTAATGTTCCTAATTTATGGAGTCTGACACCACTCCATAGCCTTTGGGTCAGTTTGAGTCATATGCATACACAGGGAAATTAATATTTAAACAAGTTCTCTATATTGGAATTTAAAATACATAGCAAAGAGATGATCAAGTGTTCAGCAAAGAAGATAAAGCTGTAAGAACAAATTATGCACTTGGACTCTGTTCACTTGGAGTTGAGAATTAGAAGACTGCCTCTGTTCCTTAATTTCATTGTGTTTCAAAGACATGGAATGTGTTGACCAAACTTTGAGTACATATACTCTTTCAAACCTGCTTCTAGGGCTACTTCTCAAATTATGATTAATATTATTTATTTGAGACTTTGATACCCGGACTCGCTTTTATATAATATAGGAATTAATGCTCAGAAGCCAATAAAAATCTTTGAATAGTTGCAACATTATTCTCAGCAGAGAAATGCACCCATATCACAATCCCATGCAGATTGAATTTATTAGACATCATAGTGAACTTGCTTAGTGAGTCACACATATCCTAACTCTGCTCTTATACTCAAGGGCTGCCCTAACTTCTCTGGTTTCCTGGAGTTTCCACTGTCCCTCCCAGTTCAAACAATAAACCTAAGGAACATTATTCCTTTCCTCTGTTTTGAGAATGGAGTCATAGAATTGCTTAGGTGTAAAAGACTTATAAGATTGATTCCAGCCATTAACTGACCACCATGTCCTCCCCTTGGTCTCTAAGTACCACATCCACATGTTTTTTGATGGGTTGGTAATTTCCACTTACCTGGTGACCCAGTGGTGATTGACCACTTCCCTGCAGCCTCTTACCTGACCACCTTTTCTGTGAGGAAATGTTTCTTCATATCCAATCTAAACCTCTCCTGGTGCAACTTGTATGAATTTATCTTGTTTTGTCAGTTTTTTATCTGGGAGAAGAGACTAATCCCCACCTTACTGCAAACTCCTTTCAGGTATTGCAGAAAGAAATAATGTCTGAGGCTACTTTTCTCCAGGCAAAACAACCTCAGCTTCCTCCTCAACCTCCTCATAAGGCTTGTGCCCTAGTCATTTTAGCTTACTCCTAGTGGAAGTGAAGCTTATGCAGAAATATATATTTGTGTTGCCATTAGTAACTTTTAAATCTTTTAAGTAAATGAATACTGAGCTTGAATGTAGAACAGAAATAACAAAAATGCTAAATTTTTACAATTTTAGTGAGAGTGGACAATATGTCTAGGGGACACACTCTGCTATTATTCCTCTTGAGAGAAAACCAAAGATCTCAAAAGACCTTGTTTTGTTCTATTTATGTCAATTAATCATTGTAAATAAATCCAGACCAGCATCCGTAGATAAGACAGGTCAGACCACCTGTGTGAAGCCTCATATGTGAACCACTGAACATGGAAGAGGGACTGGAACCACAGTATGAGAGTGGACAGGAGCAGATGTAGTTCAGGAATAGCACCAGTTAGGAGCAGAGTCACGCTGTACGGAGGAAGAATAGAATTCTATATAGACTGAATTAGGATTCATTAATGTGACTTTACTGTATAGCTGATATCATTTCTTATTAAGAGAAAGGAGGTGGGAGTAACTGGTGGACAGGGGAGAGTCTCTGACAGTGCTCTAGAAGGGTAACTTTATTTTCCTAAATAATTTTCAAGATTCTTAAACGATATCAAGCTATGTCCCTTATTCACTATTAAGCACATCTTTGTGTTTCTTAATAGGTAAAGAAATAGAATTGCCTCCAGTAAAGACAATTTCTATTTAAAATGGTGGAAAAATGGTGTAAGTTCTTTTGTTATTTCTAGTAATTCCTCACTTTTTTTTTTTTTTTTTTAGTGAAGGGGTTTATATGGACAGCTCTCTGCCCAGAAAGCAGGAATTCATGATCTTAGGGCCTTAGGTCTCCTATTGTCTATTGAATGTAATAACTCTCAGATTACCTCTCTCAATCAAATATATAGAATAATATTTATATTGTGGGGTAGACTATTGTAGGTATGAATCAAAAATCAAAGTCTTATACTTTAATCAAGGTTCTGCAATGATGAAATTAGATTAAAAAGTAAAAAGATGCTCACTTTTACGTGGAATTTTACTTTGACAGATAATCTGCACACCTTTGAAATGCTTTACAACTTTCCAGTTTCACAGCATTTTGAGTCATACCTGACTGTTGTGTCTTACGCGGTGCAAACTGCTTATTCTATAGATTATATTGAAATGTTAGGGGGATCTAGAGGAATTTCCATTTACTATTTTATGCCCCATCCAAAAGGCAAATTGCAGAAAGCTTTTTAGTTAGATGTGAGCATGTTTGTAGGCACTCGAGTCTCTGGCAAACAGCTCATTGCAGCTCTACTTTAATCAGCTCATTCTTTGGCATTTACTTGCTGCTTTCTTGCCTGAAGGGCAAACACTATCTTAATGAAGCACGCAAGGACAAATGACTTTTCCAGGCTGTGATTAATTTTCACAAGCTGACTTTAATCACTGGTTAATTAATAGAAGATTTGTTGATTTACAAAAAAAAAAGCAGTCATTATAAGCAGTATTATATTGATTTGTTTTTCATTAATTTAATGCAGTAACAAGCTTTTATTTAGAAATAAAATGTGTTGAAATTCCATAGTAGAAAGAATGATAATGTACTAGAAAAGAGTATGGCACCTATGTAGCTTGTTGGGTTTGCCTGTTTGACTGACTCTTTTTAGAAGAAATGGATACCACTACTACCTTAGCTCAACCCTGCCACCGCCTTACTCGCACTTGAAAAATGAGATTAAGATTTTTTGCACTATTCACATCAATATTTTAATAATAAATGGTTAGTAGCAGTATATGACTTATACAACAGATATGGCAAGGATCACATAGAGTTCAACATACAAATTAAACAATTTAGGGAAATAGATAATGCTTTTGTATTATTATGCCAGGAGCTGGAAATTGTTTTAAGACCAAATTTTATAAACTGCATTTAACAACATAAGTTAAACTACTGATTTTTTAAATGATACTATAACAAAAATTATAATTTAGATTCTACAAAATACATAGTAATTGGTTTAGGTCTGCTTGATGAGGCACCCCTTCATGATGTTAAGAGGCAAAACATCAGCCAGAATCAGTGACAAAAGTCTAAAGGCAAACAAATTTAGACTAAAAGCTAAATACTAACTTTTAACAGTTATGGGGTGATTAGTCTAAGAGATTGACTGATCGATCTACTTGCTTTAATGGAAAGATAATTGGCAGTCTGGAAGATATAAAATCTTGAGAATTCAGTATGACCACAATGCAGGGAATGTACTGGTAATATGGTCTATAAAAAACATATGAGAATAAAGGAATTTCTGGTCTTTTCTTGACATGGAATCAATTAATGTTGAAGCCCATTGAAGTTGCCTGACACATGATAGAAAATATTTTGTCAGTCAAATGAGCATTGCTTATGATACTGATGCAGATACATTTTAACATAGTTTATACTATAGTAGATTACTTTAATATGGCTTTCTATTAATCATTTTATGCTTATCCACTCTTTTTCTGCACAGTAAAATATCCAGCTGACATAGGCAGAAGTCATACAGTACATATAGCAATGTAAGTGGAAGTTATTCTCAAATTAATATTTCTCTTTTTCCCTTTGCAAACAAATATTCTCCTTCTATTTAGAAAGAGTGGAGGAGTTTTAAAATTAGATTATTTTTACCTACACATCTGATCATGGTTTGGGGTTTTTTTGTTTGTTTGCTTTTAACACCCTACAGAAAAATGTATCATTCACTAATATTTGGTGTACATGAAGTCTGACTCATTTTATGACACTTAAAGTGTCACATTGTATAAAATGAGGTATTAAAGAAAAACAATTATGTTGATTCAATGTTTGCTTGCTGAAGTCTGGGACAGTTTTGACTTTATCTTTCTACTCTTTAGTCAGAGCGGATAATGCTCGCTTAGTGACATTATACCTGGGATTCTTCTCCACAATACCACTCTTCCATCAATGGCAGCAGCAGGAGGCTGAAAATGCTGTTTAACACAATTCTGCAATAGCAAATTTGAATTGCTTTTGTATTACACTTCCACTGGGCACTATGCACAATACTATTACGTATTGAATCATCAATTAAAATGCTATTAAGATGTTATCCTGTTGTCTTTTCAATGATGTTATCTTGGCACTTCATTTGCCTAATGTCATCAGTTAGCATAGTAGACACAGCGCTATTAAGGTTAATGTGCAACATGCTTATAATTTACATTATTGTGTCATAACATATGTCAAACATGAAACCTGATTATAGTGATGATGATAGACTCACAAAGGAATATATAAAGAATAAGAAAAATATGTGAACTGGCTCCTATCTGAAAGATTGTATTGGCATTCAGTCAAGTGTTGATGATTTCAAACATCATCTAAGAACAAGGTGAATAAAACTGAAATTGGAGCTTGAAGAAGTCTGGGTAGAGATATGACAACAGAAAAATATATTCAGGGCCTAAATTTTTTCTAGAGTCTTCAATCACAGCTCTAAATGCCAATGGATAACATTTTGTTACATTCCTCCCACAATAATTCACTGAAAAGACATTTTCATTACAATGTATAGTAAAAGCGGCATCAGGTGAATTTCAGAATGTGCAATACAATGTCTAACTAATGATAATTACTGAGCAACTTATGTTTTCTGAATGTTTTCAAAATTATTTTGTTCCTACTGAATTAACAGTTTGATTAAAGTTTTGTTGGACTAATTATTTAAAAACACTGCAGACAAAGTTCACATTTCTCTGTTTTCAAAACCACCTCCAACTGAGATAAAAACAGAACTAAAAAGGCACATTTGAGTTTCAAGTTGCTGTCACTTCTTCTATTTGTGTACACGACACATTGAAAAATAACTTGCTGTCTTACAGCAAGTCAAAAATAAATTTTTACACATTTCTCCAACAGCTATAATCAATCAAAACATAGATTTGTAGTCAAAAGATTAAGGTCTTGATACATTTGAATTTTTTTCTATTGTAATAAATCTTTCAGTAAAAATGGATACCTCAGCATAGTCTTTGGTGAAAAACAATATGGAAAACATCATTTAAACTGCTAACCAAAGTAAAACTCAAATACATTGTCTAGCAATAATGTTTAACAATATTGTTAAGCTCTAAATGTAAATATTTATTTACATGCATATATATTTATATACATTTACATTTATATACATGTAAATATTTATTTACTTTAAAAATTCCATATGTTTTGAAAAGATTCCATGCTGATAGGGAGTTCATTGAGAAAAACAATATCCTCTAGATATATTTCCTCGTAAACAGGAGTGTCAGATTGATTTGGATTATAAGGTTATTTAAACAAATCTACCTAGATTTTTCTCCTTTTTTCTCTGTTTTTTTGGGGTGGGGTCTTCTTTGGGTTTTTTTTTTTTTGGTTGCTTGATTGGTTAGTTTGTGGGTTGTTTTTTGTTTGCTTGTTTGTTTTGGGTTTTTTCAGTTTGTTGTTTTTTTTCTTTGTTTTTAAATCAGTAAGTGAAAAATTTTATCTGTTAGGGAATTATAAGTAAGAAGAGTGGAGGTGATAAAATTGATAAAATTATATCTGACAATGATTTTTCATTTAAATGAACTTGAACAGAATATTTAGAAAAATGCATGCAAAAAAGGGTTAAGAGTATACCATTAGTTCCTGTTCCCAAAGGAGTAGTGGCAAAATTTCCACTGCTTTACCTAGGAATAAGAGAAAAATATAAATATGATGTCTGAATCCTAATTAATTAAATATTTTCAATTAAATGCCTGTCAGTGTTTGACAGGTTTTTGAGACAATCACTCAGTTCCAATGTTATCCAAAGGAACTTTTGTTTTTAATCCATTGTTTTAATGTACTCAAAAGGACATAGATTCCTGTGTCAAAACATCATTATATTGCTCATTGTGAGTCTTTAGAACTAGTATTCATTAAAGAAGGAAATCACATGTATATGCACCTTTTAGGTCACATTGTCTTTAAAATAAGCGATATGAAATTGCTAAAAGAAACAAGGCAAATATTTTTGTGACCCTCATTTTTGCTTCTAAAACACCACAGAAAGGACCTCGATAGTCAAAAGAAAAAGAAAAAACCCTGAATCTATCTGAACTCACTGACCCTGAATTCACTGGTAAAACATTCACATGGTTTATCTTTCTCAAATATCTCACTTACTGGGATAAGTGTCCTTCTTACTAAGACTAGAAAGTGAGAATACAATCTAATTTTACAGTTAATTAATATATGGTGTGATTTATCTCACACTGAAACAGACATAAATTGCCCTGTTGAAGATTTCCTATGTTGTCATCAAGGGAGACAAGACTGATGGCCAAGGCAAATTTGATATCTCATCTCCACATAGAAATTATACAAATCCTACCTTTTGTATTCTCAATAAGTTGAAATTTTGTCTAAGAAACAGATTTAGCATCTGAAATCCATATCCTTGTTAAAATGAATGTTTTTCAAACATTTAGAGGTTTTGAATACTTCTACAAAACAGAAATATACCTTAAACAGGAATACATTTGTAACTGTCATAATTGAAATATCCATAGGACATGTACAAAAGGCATTAATGTCTTGTGCTATTAAAACAATTTCACAATTGTTTTCAGAACCGAAAATCTGAAATTGTTGAGCACTACTACTCAAGGAGTTCAGAGCTGTTAATCTCGATTAAGATATGCTTTGCTGTAGATCAGCCAGTGATTCCTTGCTTTCTACAGGAAAATGTTGTGGTGCAATATGAATAACTGAGACAATACTAATCCGATTCTAAGTTTTAACCTGCATTAAGAGATTCCTGCAGTAAGTAACATAATTCCAGACATGAGAGAGGAAGTATGGATTTTAGGATATAGAGTACTATGAAATAATTTTAAATTAGAGTTAATGAAGAAAACCCCTAAGAAACAACTGTATATTACAGAAAGAAAGAATTCTCCACCTGGCACCTCACAGCAACAGTGATCAGGAACCATCTTCAATCCTCTGGCAAGTGAAGGAGAAAGAAGAGCTCCCACATGCTTTGATAATTATCATTATCTTTTTTTAATATAATCATCTGGAGTTTGCCAGCAAACATTAATCACCAGCAAACATTCATCACCCATCTGTGGCCATGCACAGACGTTATCACAGTCTAAAAGCTGGTGCAATTCACTACTGGCTGTGTGACAGCTGGTTGGAAGACAGACTGCAGAAAAATCTGTGATTAGAGGATGGAACTCAGGAGTTCAACCTACAAACCTTCCCTAAGCTGTTCTGTAAGTTGCCATGGCAGATCAATGAATTTACTTGTAATGAACTGACTTTCCACCAGGGTTAGTATTTTGTTAAATAGAGTGACCTTTAGGAATTCAAGGTTGTGGACTCTAAGATCATTAATAAATTACAATCTAAGTAAAATTTTATTTGTTTATTTAAAGGAGAACATGATTACAGTTGTCATATTGATCCTACATGCCTAAAATGCATTTTTATTAAACTATAACATACATGAAAAATTTTATTTTTACCAAAAAAGAAACTAAAACTGAGATGAATTCTGAATCCTTGTTTTGAATAAATGCATCGGCAATTTCAAAGAAACATTTAAACACATCATTGCCTGATCCGCCTGATCTAGGGGATGACATCCCTGCCTATGGTAGCTAGGTTGGAACTAGGTGTTTTAACATCCCTTCCAACCCAAACCATTCTATGACAGAAAGAAAATAGTCAGATCTCCTGGTAAGCCTGCTCCACACAAACAAAAAGACAACTTCCAGAAAGGACACCTTTGTAGTGAATTCAATTAAAAAAATATATTATATTTGGCATTAATTCTCATTAACTTTAACCTAAACTAATCTCTTCTTGGACTTCTTTCATTCACTAGAGAGGCATACGTCCCTGCAAGGGAAGGCAAAATAGCAACTGAGCTTTATGTGGTCTGAGCCACATTGTTGCTGTAACAACAATATTCCTTTTACCTGCAGAGAGGGTCAAAGGAGCTCACATATATCTGGAAATGTTTCTTCTCTGCTCTCCCTCCTCTGTGTATGTGGATCTGAATAGTCACCAGTAGATTCATGGCAACAGGGATGAACGCAGAAATGCCACCACCTGCAGCCCACCTTGGAGAAAAGCTCAGTCACAAACTGTGTTTTTTGTGACAATTCAGATGCAGAGTTTAACGCTGTTTACAGATGCAGAAGCTGTAGTTCGTTTGCAGGATCAAAGTTCAAACCAGAGGGAACCACATGGAGCAACCCATCCAAGTGAAACACTCAGAACTGAAAGGATCAAAGTGAAACAGGAGGGCAGCAGAAGCCCCACTCTTGGAGCATGTTTCCAAAGTGCTTTTCTTCATGACTATTTACTCAGAGGGCCATGCCAACAGACAGATGTGGAGCCTCAGCTGTGGTGTGATCTCACCAGTGTTCATACAACACGTCTACTATCACAGTTTGATATTTTGAAACTCTAGTTTGAGTGCTTAAACTGGAGTTTTTACACTTAAATTCTGAGAATAGGATGTATTTCTTTCCACCACCTTAATATCCATTAAATACTTGCCAATAATATAAGCATGAAAATATATTATTTTTCCCTCTAGTAGAAACAGTACTTTGAGTCAACAATGCACTGATTTAATATTCAAAGTAAATGATCCATTTGAGGTCAGTAGGATGTAAGTCAGCTCAAGATTTTTCAACTTGTCTGCACCATGTTTATAAGCAACAACCACTGCCACGAGGTTTACAGCTTTGGAGAACCAAAGCTCACAGAGGCCTGAAAACTGTGAACTGAAACCGTCAGTATCAAAATAACAAACAAAGCAACCTGTTTGCTAATTGCTGTCTGAAAAATCCATGCAGAAAAAAACCATAAAGATTCATGACTGATCTGAAAAAAATATGTCTTGGCAATTTTTCTAGAGCAAGAATTTCTCCCTTAATTTCTTGAATTTTTTAATCTGACACTTTTAAGGAGTTTTAGGTAAATCACTTGGGTAATGAATTTATTTGAAAAATATAAACCACCAAAGACTATTTTTGTCTTGTTTTATGAGAATTTAGGCTTTATCATCTCCATCTCTGTTATTTTCAGAAAAAAAATGAAAAACAAACAAAAAAACCAACCCAAAACCATGTTATTTACTTGAACTGATGTTCATTTTTATATCTGTAATGCTGGGAAGTTGCAGATATATATATGTGTATGTGTATATATATATATATATATATATATGTATATATATATATATATATATATATATATATAGGGTGTGTGGGGGAGGGGTGCATGCATGTGTGTATAAATTTTATAATCCAACTACCTCAGATTTCTTAGCTTATATTTCTTCTTCATAATGTTCGTCAGAGCTAAAGGATATCCTTCTGCCTTGATTTGGAAAGGATTTTGTTTTCAGCCATGTAAAAATTAGCACAACTCAACAGAAAAATAACTTCACATTCAAAACTAGAAAATGAGCAATGTTCTGTCAAAATACTTGGACATTTTTGAGCAGCAGTAGAAAAACAAGAAAATTATTTGTTGTCTTATGTCTGTCGAGACATATCTGCAGGGAGAAATGTCCAGAGACAGGCAATCCACATTTCCTGAATATAGTATTATCTTCATCTGTATCTTATTAGTCAGAGGCAGAATTTTTTTACTGTCCTTCAAAGTATTTTATCTCTGTGATTTACCTTCCTCTTCCCTTTTTTCATGGATGAGGTAAAAAGACTAAAAATCTCATTTTGAACCTTCTTTATATTTTATAGCAATATTGGTTAAGCCCTTATTTTATTTGTAACTAAAATACCACAGTTCTTCTATTACACTAATTTTTACTTTTCTCTTAGTGCTATCTTCAGCTTGGAGAATTGTGTTCAGTTTTGATAACCTCTTCTCAGCAGTGATGCTGCACCGTCACTTAATTAAATCTTCTCAGTAGTAATCTGGATAATATTCCAATATGAAAATAGTTTCTTCTAATTTTTAAATTTCCATTTACATGTTATTTTAACCTTAATTTTCACTGAGAATATGTTATTATTTAACAATCAAAAATGATCCTTAGGTTAAGTGATTACAGATACTCTAGAACACATCACTGTGAATTACTTTTATTCATCCTTTAGTTATAGCCTGCAATTATTTACAATGAGTTTCACTGGTCAAATGTTGTCTTACTAGCTACCTTTTCCAGGGCATGAGGCCTCATCCTTTACTTAAATCTGCAGTAACTTATATCTAAATAAACCAAATAGTATTATATTGATCATCCTGAAAGACAGAAAGAAATTAGAGATTCAACTCAGAGACACAAAGTGATAACTGAAATGGAAAAGCAAATTTTCTTTCCTGCTTTTTGCAGTTAAATCTTCCATTTTCAGAAGAACTTGGAGATAATAAATTTAAAACATAAAATTAAATATTAATATATTTATTTTTTGCTTATCCCTGAACATCTGTTATATGTAATTTTGAGAACAGGATACAGCTTGGCCCTGGAAAACAATATCTTATCTCTAAAATCTAGCTAAAATTTTTAAATTAAAAATTTAACTTTTGCTTCCTTTATTCTCTTTAATACTGATCATTGTACAAAACACCTTCCTACTTAAGATGTATGACTGGGAAGGCTTATTAAAATTTTATGCAGGTACATCCTGCAATATCATTAAATTGTGTTCTCTTTTGGAGGTATTTTAATTATAATTGCCCAAATACAAACAATCAAGGTCATATGTTGCTGGCAAGAGCAAACTCTCTGCATAATGCTTCATTGTTGGCAACTTTCTAGGAACCTTCCATCAATAAAACATAATGATTTGACCTTTTTCCCCTCTCAATTTCAACATTAAAATACACTTGTAAAAACATAATGAAATATCATGTATATATATAATTGTAAACTAGCCAGAGGTAAGATAAATAAAACTTTTAAATGGATTTTTTAGTTCCTCTATTAAATGAAAACAAAATCCTAAAACAAAATTGCAAAACAAAGTTCTTTATGAAGAAAGAAAGAGTAGATCTATAAGCATTTGAACATTTGTTTATAAATAATCATAAAAATTTTGGGAGACATCCACCTAATGCAATAACACATTATCTATAAAATTTAAATAGATTGCTGCAGTATTGTGATACTTAGATTAATGTGAAGTTTTTACATTTTGCTGATGTTTCTGTACAATCAGAAAATGTTGAATTGCAACATTCAAAATGTAACACATGACTATTAACTACTTCCAACTATTTGGTTTATTATGGCAATATTGTAATGATTGCAATAATTATAATTATTATTAATGAATTAACGTTAATAGATTAAGGATAATTTAGAATAATTTCATTCCCTGAGTTAGTTTTGTGTATACATGCAACTGCAGACAGAAAGCTGAAAATAGGTCGAAAAATTTCACCTTGGATCCTAATTACATCATTGGTATAATTCAAAATTTTTGAATCATGATGGAAACAGCATGTTTCACTAAATAACTTTTAAGACACTTTGATTTTCCTATGAAGTTTTATGACAGCATGACATATAATATGGATCATTATAAAATAGTATGTCAAATTGGAAATACCTCTCAGGTTTGAACTTCTCAATCAATTAAAAATAGAATTTAAAAAAATGTTTTATTATGACACTTCTCCTAGACTCATCTTCCCATTCCTATATGACAAAAAAAAATACATCCAATGTTGAAATATATAATTTTTAAAGTAGAAAATCTAATTATTGAAGAATCAAGTATTCAATTGTAAGTCCATTTCAAGAGGTCTTCTCAACCAATATATGTGAAGTATCTCTTACCATAACAAGTCGAAGTGTGTGGTATATAATGGAAAATTCAGTCACACAGCATTTATCTTTTCAAGAACAATACCCTTCATGGCTTTCAAGATTTTTTTTCATTAATGGTATATTATTAATGATAATATTACCAAAAATATAGATAATATCCATTTAATCACATACACTCACTCTTCTATAATGTTTCTAAAAATACTCTGCAACATGTTGATATTTTATTCATTGCATGATTAGTTAAACTCCATGTAGAAACAGTCTAGTTTAATGTGGAAGTCATGTTGATCTTTTAAAAAACCAAATTTAATTTAGACAATATAATGTGCTCCTCATCTTGCCAAAATTTCTGGACGTGTCCTTTCTCTGTAATGGCTTTCAGGTGAAAAGGTCAGAAAAAAAAGCCATATGCAGAGAAGCATGTGTGCCAACTTTCAGGTTTCTTGTGGTTTTCATTTTCAAATCTTTCACTGCATATCTACATTATGAATCAAGATCAGTCCCAGCCTCTGTTATTCACTCTGCCTTAAGCCCAGGAGAAAAACATATATTCAGAAAATAACACTGACAAGGAATTTTAAATTTTCATAATAACTTTTATGAAAGAAGACTAAAAACAATTTGTCTGTGATGCAGAGCCTTTCATCTTTAATTTGCCAGTCTTAATCAAATCAAATTCAGCAATGCCTCACAGTTAGTACTGTCTGATGAGTGGTTTTTGGCCTATAAGGAATGAAAAAAGTGGTCTATTTTAGTTGCTTCTAGACACAATTCCCTGTTGCAGAAAAATATACTAAAATTTCACTGACAACCTTCAAAGGAAAGATAAGGAGAACGTAGTATTTAGAAAAAGCATCTGCTGGCCCTCAATAATGCGTCTAGACAGAGATTTAAGTATATTAGTAGACTTTATATCAGTCTTACTCTTTTGGTACTGCTGCTGTGTATACGTGCAACACCTGTTCAGAGGACTTTTACAAATATTAATACTATTCCCTTTAAGATTATATAAATTTATGGGGAATGTTTATTTTATTGGAGAAATGATTAAAAAGCATCTGTACAAGTAACTGAATGCTGTTAGCAAGAACAATAATGACAATAACTTCCCTAAAATATATTTTATTTATTAAGATATTGTCATGCATCTGCCTGTGGTTCTTCCATAGCAATTTAAGCCACAGCCATCTGAATTCTAGAACATGCTCTCTGTCAGCCCTCAGATGAAACTGACAGCTTTTCCCAATGCCTACGCACAGCCTGGATGTGTGAGTGTCTGTGTGGTCACACGCTGAAGCAGATGGTGTGGCTGTTCTGGGTCAGATCATTTTCTCACAGGGCTACAGTGGTTGAGAAGCCCCACCTGAACTACAGGTGGAGTTTGACACTGCCACATTTTAGGGTGGGATATCTCCTGTAATTGTAAGCCAAACTGTAACAGAAAATGTGCTGGTGTCTGCAATTGTTTTGGTATTTTAATCACTTGACTCTGCAGTCAAACCTGGCTTGAGGATGAGATAACCATGTATAATCTTATCATTAAGCAAAAGCCTAATGATACCAAATACTCCTGTAAATTTGTGTGTAAATATTTAACTTGAAACCTTTCACATTTTTATAAATGTAAAACACTAGGAATTACTGCTCTGAACTGTTACCTTTACTGACTACCGTGTTTTTAAAGAAAATAATTACATTTTAAAAATAGAAAAACTAGTAATAAAAGAGGCATTTGTGTTCCTTACTCCTCTTTTTTTTCAAAGCAAGCTTGTTCTAAATTCATACTTTTTAATTACTAATGGATACTCAGAAAACTTATTGCAAACTATTTCTTGTTGACCAAAATCCACCAAATAAAAAAATAATCCCGAAGACTTCCTTCATTTAAGAGATTACAAAATATTAAAAAGGTTCAGTAAATAATGTGGACATGGATCTTACCTAAACAATGAAAGAGCAAAAAAGACACATTTCATATTTTTATATGTATGAACACAGATACATGGATACATGCATGAAAGGATGGATTTGAATAAGTCGAAATAGTTAATGTGGTCAGGTAAAGGAGAAGGAGATTTTAAATTGTAGGTTAAATCAGAAAGTAAAATATTTGTTCCTTTTTTGTCTTCTCTTTTGTTTTATAATTGAGCATTTGTGTTATCCTTAATGAAAATATTAATATGTCTGGTATTTACAAGCAGCCTTGTAAATTCACCACTCTGGAGTTCAGTACCTTTAAACAATATGAATATAAACACTTGAACTCTCTGCTACATCCCATCTAATCCATTCATTAGTCCTTTCACTGTTTGAATCTCTTACATTTTACTTTTTCTCTTAGAGATTGTTTGCTACTTTGAAGGAAACTTGACTAAGGGATGAAGCTCTTCAGAAAGAATTCACACAGATCCTACTGTTAGTGAACCAATTTATTTTGTTTACACTACATTTATTTGGAATTGTCACACCAGCATTGGCACAGCTGCAGATTACATAGTGATGTCAGGAAAGATGACAAAAACAATAGGCTTAAAAAATAAAAACAGAAAACATCAAAATTCTCTCTACTCTGGCTGTATTACAAAGGCATGAAGACTTTGCAAATTAAAAAACAGACAAACTATTATCTACCAAATTCTCTCTACTCTGGCTGTATTACAAAGGCATGAAGACTTTGCAAATTAAAAAACAGACAAACTATTATCTACCAGTATTAAGTAGGTCTTTTTTCTTTAAAAAGTTCAGGAAGAAAAAGTTCATTATTATTGTTTTATAGAAGTTATTACATTAAATATTTTTATGCCTTTGAAATAGAGATGGTGCTTAAATTCCCTGCTGGATTTTCAATGTGTTTCATCCTAAAAACATGTTTAGTAATCAATGATCTAGGCTATTCCACACTGTAAAAAAAAAAAAAAGTAACTGGAAATGGTAGCGCCTGCTCTAGGGAGCTCATGTCAGCTAGACAGGCCAGGTGGTCAAGTGGGACAAATGGCTGTGGTGGTACTCAGGGTGGTGGCAAAATGGACTGATCAGGCAAGAGCATCAGCTTGTCACCTGGCCAGACACTTTGCACACTTTACTGCAATGGCCATGAATATTTTATTCTCTTTTTAAAATAATTAAACTTTTGCAGAGATTACCTGAGTTTATTGAAATTTAATCTCAGTCGTTTTAAACTGTTATAGCAATCCAGAACCAATCTAAAAGTCATATCACCCATTCTTATTAATGTCATAATTACTTCTACCAATTATTATCCTTTATGGTGCAAATGAATTGCAGTTTTGAGTAGTCAGCTTATATGTGGCAACATCGTGTTCTAACTAGATGTGAGTTTTAGGCCATGTAAAAAAATCACATATTTGCACTCACCTAGTTTGAAACAATAACATTCAGTAAAGAAGCAACAAATCATAGTAACATCTTGAATATATATCTACAGCAGTGGTGAAAATAAGCAGTAGAGTTTTGGCAGATAAGAATTAACTTCACAAGACTGTAAGTTATTTTTCTCATGTTCTCAAACTGAGTTTCACAGGAAAAAAACATTTTAGAAAGGATGAAGAAAAGTAGTTTTAATGGCATTTTCATATCAGACATTCTCATTTGCCAGAATCACCAATGATTAATATCTGATCCTGCAGGATACTGAATATATTTGGTGATAATTAGCCTCTTAACTCTAAGAGAAGTACAAACTGAGGGAATAGCCACTTACAGAGCTCATTTTGTGTTTCACGGGATCAGGTCCTAAATGAGCTTTTCAATTCATTGGTTCCACACCGGAGCATTTTTCCATTCAATGTTTATCAAGAACATTTATTCATATTGAAAATGGTTGCACCATAGGATGTCATGCAGCTATAGTAAATAGCAAATGGATTATTCAATTACTCGGTACCAGAAGAGACAACAAAGAATAGCTAATATTAAATAAGTTTTTTCTTGCATATGCTTACTTTTTAAGATTTAAGAAGCATTCTAAATCTTTTAACCTTTCTTGTGCCTCCTTTCTTCCAGAAAGGTTGTGTTTCTGACAAATTTGACATGGGCATGATAAATGAGTTATATTTGTAGATGTTGATTGTAAGACCTGTTTAACTTGCTGTCCACCATTCCCATCATGCTAATAGATGCCGGGTAGCATAAATAAACACAATTCCCATAAGCAAGTAGCAAATGTTGTTAATAACAAAGTGTATCACCTAAGATGCTTTCAGCCCCTGCACCACACAACTGATGATATATGCAATTCTGTGACGTTTCAAAGAACATGAAATTATATTTTCTTTAAGAAAGAAAATTTTCAAATTGATTTCAAATAACTGAATATAAATCTGCCTTTTTTCATCGCTATAGAAAATTCTAGATTAGAACAAAATCCAAAAAGTAGTTAGTAATGTAATTTCAATGGAATTACTTGGTATCTTTTATTTTATTAGCTATGGCTTTCAGATCCACAGAGGTTCATGTTCCTAAGTCCCTTTGGTGGTTTTTGACAAAGTATTTTGCTAATTTGTTTAGGCAGCAGAGGTTGTAGAAGCCTCCACTGGTTCTGAAAACAAATATAATATAAACTGTGGTCTGCCAACCAATCAGGTTTATATCCAAGAGAAAATTAAAAGAAAATTTCAAGATAAATATGAAGTAAAAATTTGCTCAATGGAGATAGTTTTTCCCTCCAGAAAGTGTCTTTTTGACTAGTCAGAAAAACATCACAGATCAACTTTGAATTAAAGGACCCAGAGCATGTTATTTTCTGTTATTTTATAACAGAAATGGATTGTGAAAAACACTTAAATCTCATAAAGCCACATGCTCTATAGGGCTACCTATGAAATAGTACTTATCATAGGGACAGAGTGAGTTATTCAGAGACAGAGTGTAGGTGAAGTTCATTGAAAATTCAGTGAAAATTCATTAATGTGAGACAGGTAAACAGCTCTTGGTAATCATGGAAGAAGATAGAATTTCATATAATCATAGAATACAAAGATGGAAGGAAACCTCAGTGATCTTATCATCCAGCCTTTCTTGTCAAAAGCCCAGTCTAGCTAAAGTGGTCCAGCATCCTCTCCAGCGGGATCGCACTGTTGGGGAATCCACCCCTTCTCTTGGGGAGATTGACTCAATCTCTGATTGCTGTCATTTTGTAAAAAATTTCTCTTGCGTCCAAATGGAATCTACCAGGAGTAACTTACACATTACCCTGTTTTGCACTTGGGTCCTCTTCTTTGTAGCCATCCTTTAAATACTTTAACATGGTAATAAGGTCTCCCCTAAGCCTTCTCTGCTAAAGGCTGAACAAACCCAGTTCATATGACAGGCTTCATAAGAGTTTGATTATCTTTGTGGATCTTCTTTGGGCCCTTTCAACCTGTCCACATATGTTTTGTATAGCAGGGACCAAAATTATTCACAGCATTCCATGCAGTATCTGACAAGCACTGAGTAGATTGGGATACTTTATTTCTGCTAGCAATGCCTTTTTTGATGCAAACCAGAATCCTGTTGGCTCTCTTTGCTGCAGAGAGTGACTCGTCACTCATACGGAACTTATTGTCTACCAGGACCCCTAGAATCCTTTCCACAGATCTGCTTTCCAGATGGATAGATCCCAGCCTGTGCTGCAGTCTTGGATTATGTTTTCCCAGGTGCAGAATTTTACGCTTGTTGAACTTCATAATGTTAGGTCACTATTCCAGCCTGTCTAGGTCTTCAAGGTGACTCTCCCAAAGTGCCTACTTCCCCACTTGGGTGTGTTCTGCAAAGTTCCTCAAAATACACCTAATGCTGTCATCCAAGTCACTTATGAAGATATTACACAGTGTTGAAATGAGTTTTGATCCTTGGGGGACTACCTTGTACCAGGTTTCCCATTTGCAAAGGAGCTTCTTGGTTGGTTTGGACCGTCCTTATAACTTCAGGAAAGGAAGATATCTCTAGAATTCTCATCAGTCAGTCAGAAAAAAAGTAATCACAGCAGATCTTTATGCAACTTGTTGAGTAATAATTACATTTCTTAGCCTGAAGCACCTATAAAATAGTATCTGAAACTGAGCAGTGGAAAAGTAATGAGTAAGAAAGGAGAGAGGATGGATTTGGGAATAAAGGGTGGAGATGAAGGACTGCGAAACCAAGTGGAAATAGAATATCAGTTTCCAGTTCAGCTATCCCTTTTCAAACTGTTTACTAGTACAGGCAGTCTTTGAAGTCGGTCCAGTCTCCTGTGTCTTTTCTTTGCTGGTGGACAGATGATAGATTTGCTACTCTGCCCTCACACCAACTGCATCCAGCTGGTTCTTTCTCCAAATGACCTCCTAGCTGTGCCTGTTTGCTGTGTGTATTTCTAGTCCCTTGATGTTCCATTTATTCAGCCCTGTCATCTTCTCCTAATGTAAAGCTTGTGCTCTCCTGACAGAGACGTCAGCATCAAAAATCTTTTTCTAAAGCATGACCAGTTGAATTTGTACTACAAATGCCCTTGCAGATACAGTAAATCCATTCTATTTGTTACCCTCATTTTTTAAAGTCATGTGGGATTTGAATACCATGATTAAGAACAAGATTTTATTAAGACTATTTATGGCCAACATAGTCAATAGTTCTGTGAAATAAAGTGTTCTGCTGGCTCTCACCACTAAATCTGTGTAGGTAGCAACGACAAATGTAACCCCCACTGAAATCCTTACTATGCAGGTCACAATATATTCTTTTAGATCAGCTCAGACTGGATTTTCACATATGCTTTTATGCAAGCTTCAGAGCAGGATTTGGGGATGAAGCATTTTAGACCATATTTTTTCAAAATCTTTTTTAACATACAAAAATATAGTGTTTCAGTCTGCCATTTCAGTTAAAAATCATTGTGCTACAAGATAGAATTCAGACGAACAGCACAATGTCTTAAATGCTGAGAAATGCTAAACTATGGATAAATCTATATAGCTTGAAAAAAGTGTCTGAAATCTTAATATGAAGCATTACTTTTTGTGACATTAGATGACTACAGCTAACCTGAAACATTGAATAAAAGCTTTGATAAAACAATCATTACAAGATATGATTGATACTAGGCATAAAGCAAACAGGTAAGGTGATTGGTGCAGAATATCAAGCCAAATGGGGTCAATGACCTTGGAGGTCTTTTGTAACCCTAATGATTCTATGATTCTAAAATTTTTAGATTTGTTTCCATTCAGATTTTTCAGTAGAAATATTCTATCAATTAGGCTTTACATAACAGTCGCAGCTGATAGCTCCATTTAGTTTTGTTGCGAAAAGGATAGTGTATATATGAATATAAAAATCACCAGAATAATTAGCCAAATTGTGACCTGAGGTACATTGAAAAATATTATTCCATTGGTCTGAGCTTTCCCCTTCTGTCTCCACGTGCTGCTACAGAGCTGTGACAGATGCTACACAAATCTAAGCAATATTATATGGTTTCAGTGGTGAAGTGAGGAGAAGCAGAAAGAAATTCACTGAGAGAAACACTAGGTAGATGATTAGTATGTTGCCCATACAGGTCTGCATACTGACTCTTGGCTTTAAGAATTCCTAAGGAGGATGCAGCTTTTCATTGAGAGAGCAAAGAACCAAAGTCAAACCTCAAGCATGTCTTCTCTACATACCAAAGCCTTCACTTTACAGGAAAGAGTGTTTTTATAAGTTCCTGGCATAGGTAAAATACACAATTTTGTATCACATCCTTCAAAACAATGGGAAAAGCAAACAGTTGTCTCAGGATAAATGAAACTATATGTACACATACTATTGCCCATTGCTTCTGAGTAAAATGCTACTTCACTTTTATCAGAAGTCAAACGACTGAGCGAAAAATGATAACGTTTTATCTTCTGACTAAAGAAATTTTTTCCTGTGAGAACTTAGAAAACCTGTTTAGAATTTTTTTTTTAAATCTAGAGTTACAGTAACAAGTAGCAGTCCTACTTTGATGTCAGCAGCAATTCTATTTCTTTCTGTCTAACGTAAAATAAATGAAATGATTTTGAAATTAAATAAATGGAAACTATTCAAATTATTCTATTATACTATTCCCTAATGAAAAGTTTGTTGCTGGGGGAAAAATCTGATTTCAATCCAAGTAAACAGGAATATTTGGATTAGTTGAAAATGTATAGGTAAGATCAGTATCCTTGTTGCTATGAGAACTGCAATTACATTTCTTCTGCAAAATGAAGAACTTTGAGTGTTTGGCTTTAGTTCTTGCAGACTTTGTTTCTAGTAGGATATTTTCCCACTTCATTCTAAAAACACCATTCCAAAAAAAAATTTTAGTTCATATTCCATTTCCTCAGAGACTGCCTGTGGAATTTTCCATATGCAACATAAAAGTCAAGCACTTGTTTTTCCTGCCAAAACTTGCTAAATGTTGGGGTATTTTTTTTCCTAGAAGAATATTTTTTGACTGTTAGCTGATGTAAGAAGATTATCACAGAATCACAGAATGGGTAAGGTTGGAAGGAACTACAGTAGATTATTTAGGCCAGTCTCCCTGCTCAAGCAGGGTCATCCCAAAGCATATTGCACAGGGTTGTGTTCAGACAGTTCTCTAATATTTCCAGTGAGGGAAACTCCACAACTTCTCTGGGGAAACTCTTCCTGCACAGTCATCAGCACAGTAAAGAAGTTCTTCCTCATATTCAGGTGGTAGTACCTGTGCATCAGTTTCTGCCTGTTGCCTTTTATCCTATTACTTGGATTATGCACAGTTTATTTTCTTGATGGATTAAGCAACAGAACAGGGTTTGAATGGGAGATTGATTTGGGCAATATTTGTCATAAACCCATTATTTTTTGCTTCTTTATCTAAAAACACTGGGCATTGACTACCTACTGAGGACTGAACTGTGACCTAGGTGAGTACAATGTCCAAAGGTATTCAGTTAATTCACGTGTTTGAGGTACAAACTAATTTCTTTGTGGAGAGTAATAAGATCCCTCAGAGTAAAATGAGATGTATAAATGTGCTATTTCAACTATCTGACTAAACAGCAGGACAAGTGCACGCAGGGACACTCCACTGCTGCTCCATGGGTTAAGTGCCACAGAAGCAGGTTTATGAGCATTGTGAGCTCACACAGCCGGGTGTGAGCCTTGAGCAGATCTGGCACATGATCATATGTGTGCCTTTACTGAATGCTAGCTACCCACATTTAAAAATGTGAGAAAAAAATTCATCGGCAAGTCTTTAGTTTTTTAATTAGGCAGCATGGGATTGTACCATAAATTTTATCAGCATAACAAGATGTTGTTGAAAGATTTCTAAGGCTTGTTCACAAAGATACCTGTGCTTCTCCTATTTAGAGATCAACACAGATAGCATTTTCCTTTCTTAAAAGTATTACAATGATTTTTTTTTCACACACAGAAAAGCACAGAAAAATAGATACCTGAAATTTTATGGACATATATGAGTCTGAAACACTAAGTATTTCAAGAAGAAATTTCTTCATTGAAGATAGGTAAAATCCTTCTAAATCTCACTAGGTTCATATCTGCATCATTAACTGTCTCTATACCTTTAATGTGCATTAGGGGTAAAATATTTAGGTACACCTAAAAAAGTCAATGAGGTGCTCTTTGCATTTTAGAATCTAATTAGAGATACAATATAGTCCTTAATGGAGTAAAGGAAATTGCATGAATACTATGCAAAATTTCCCAGGTGAAGGATATCTATGTAAATGCTTTTGATGTTTTTTATTTTCCCCAAATGTGACTTTTAAAATGCCTACATTTAAGAATAAAAGAAGATACACAGAGAACACTATATTAACTCATAATTCATTATGCAGTGCCAACATCTTGCTACATCTACACTTTATAACATCAGAGTGTCTCGCTAAGATCTCTAGGACAGGTGGACAAGCCAATTAAAGTTTTTGTAAAGAGGAAATTGCAGACGAAATGTGGTTTAGCAGGTTGTGGTAGAGTCTAAAATCCACTGGATGTAAAGAATAGATGATATTGCTCATTGCCTATAGTAAACTTTCAATTTAAGATAGTGAAAGCAGGAACAGAATTTTCTAAAGTACACAAATAGGAAGTTAAAATAAAAAGCTTTCCGTTGTGCTACCTCTTGTTTTTTTGGTGAGACTTGGTAGCAGTACCTCTTGCCTTGAAGAAATCACAGTCTTTTCCATAGACTTCTTTCCATGACAACATGATAAATGTAGGGATCTGCTACAGGGAGAAGCCTACCTGTGGTTTTGTACTCACTGAGCTCTGATTTCCAGAAAAGACAGTTACATAGGTTATACCTGAGAACTGGTGGGGCTGTAAGCACCCTTGATATGTCAGCTGTAAGAGATTACATCATCTGTGTGTCCACCATTGCAGAATTCACACTGCTGCTGTCATAAAGCACCACTTTTAATTTGCAATAACACTTTTAAAAGTAATCAAAAATCTTAATTGCTTTTGTGATATCATAGTGTTGTGAAAGCACAATTTTGGATTTGAAGCTTTTCATTTTGATATACATGTATCTCATATCTCCACTCTTTATGGATGTCCTATAACTTCTCACAACTACAATTTCTTTAAAAGACTAATTTCAATCTATCTCACAATAAGATGCACCCAATACTATCTTCTTGCATTATAAAAAAATTAAATTATGGTTTAAGTACATTTTTATTAAAGTCATCATAGATTGCTATAATGTACTACTTTGTGAATCATCCTGTTAGAAAATGTTTTGATATGTCGCCAAAGTAAGATTAAAGTTTCAATATGAGAAATGAGTTTTGCATTGATTTCATAACCCTATATGGTACTACTCTAAAAGAAAAAAAAATTCATTTTTCTCCTCTAAAATTCTACTTTGATACATTTTCAATAACTACTTTGATTTCATGATCCCAGATGTTATTGACAAGAAATTAATATAAACTTATGTTCTATATTTAACAGTATTTCTTCTGAATTTGAGTAATTTGCTGAAGATCAATCACGTGGAAGTAAACTTTATTCAGAATCCTGTCATCTCTACCTCTGCCTTTCATTGTAGCAGATAGATCGTTCCTGTTATTGGAAAACTGTTCATGCAAACCTTATAATGAAAATTTAAATCTTCTTGGAAGTCACAATTCTTCATCCATTTTTTCTAAGGAGCTGGTCATCACAGCAATTTATGACTCGAATGAATACTAAACATTTGAAAATATTCCTGTGGCTCATGTTTGTTTTTTTTTTTGGGTTTTTTTGGGTTTTTTTGTTTTTTTTTTTCCCCAGTAAAACAAATCCTAGTAGGAGTATACAGCAATTAGCATAAAATGTTTGTGTTTCCAAGGAAGCCAGCTTTAGGCTACAGGTGATATTTTCAGCTCACTTTGAGTCCTGGAATCTGCAATTCTGTGATTTCTAACTAGAAGAGAAAATACCTGAAGAAGGTTGTCTGGTCAACACCCCAACAAAACAACAGTTTTTATATCTGTTGAAGGGCAAATATAAAAATATTAGGAAAAGGCTTTTTAATACCTTTTCAAATTATCCTTATCTCTCTGGGTAAGATTTTCTTGTGGAAGATTCAAATACAAAATTTACATCTATAGTGACCCTGAAAGAGGTATCTAAACTTTTCTGAGTGCTTTTTCAGTTTATAGATAGTTTTATTAAAAGTTGGTATGAAATGGGACCAAAAAGTCAGGGTGATTACTCCAAAAGAAAGAAATAAAAGTAATGTATAGAGGAAGGAATAAGAAAATAAGAGGAAAGTAGTTAAATTAATGTATCTTATTTTAAAGCATGAACGTTGTAGGGTATAATTAAGTTTTAGTGTTCTGCCTCATGTTAAGGATTCTTTTCAGTTTTCCACTACTGGGTCCCTACAGGTATCAAATGGTATCTGAGGTGACAATTTCTAATTTCATAGTTTTTCATGATGTTGAAATACTGTTGGTGAGAGATCATAAGGGAGAAAGAGATCTGCAAAAATGACTAGTAATACTACTGATAAGGTCGGATATTAAATGAAAAGTTCAGAAACCCCTGTGGTATCGTGCAAATTAATTGAGAAATGACTGAAAAGCATAGTTCTTGTGCAGCTATCTGCTAATGAGAGGGGGAAGAGGTAATAAGTAAGTTGAGGGATTTGAACCAGAAAATACATCTTCACAGGAAACCTATCAAAAGCAAATTCTCATGGCACAAGTTTCAAGTTCTTTATGACCAACGGTTTGATTTCAATTGACTTGGAGAAAACTAGTGATATATAGTAGGCTCAGGAAAGTCATGACTTCAATACATTCACATTAGTCTAGTGAACATCTTGTTATAGCATGTCAGACAGTCTTATTAGTGATGGTTCCTCAGTAAGAAAAGGTTACATCAACTCACAAGTTCACTACACAGCATTCTCTACACTTGCCAGCAATACATAAACAAAATGAGGAACTTGTTAATGCCACTACAGTATTGTGTGTTTACATTAAAAATCAATATTTTCTTTTGCATCATACTGGAGGTGACAAATTCTTGGCAGTTAAATGTTTCAGTGTGGTAGATATCCTTGTACATGAACCATGTGAAAAAATAATTTTTTAAGCTTTTTATTTTCTAAAAATGCTGGTGTAGTCTTAATTAATAGAGTGGGATTACTTCTCATAAAGGCTGATCCCTTTCAGCTGTTTTCTTTTTTACAGGGAAATGACATGTAGGTGAAAACAAAACAAAGATAACCAGCTTTCTTCTATGACCTTCTATGCTCAAAATCAAAATAAACCTAACAAAAAACACTTCACCCAAACCAACAATCCCAAACTGTTAATATCCTAGGAAAGGCTGGGTTGTAAAGATTATTTCATAAAACAATACTTATATGTACATATCATATATATCTCCCAGACCTCAAAATATACTTTGTGAAGTTTTATTCTCATCCAACATTATGAATGACAAAAAAAAAAAAATCACATTTCTAGAGAGATTTCAGGAACTTCTATAACAACTCAAAAACTCTTTTTCTCTGATCTGAGCAAAGCTGAGAGATATGATATCCTAAAATTTATGAAGGTAACATCAAAGTTGAGAGAAGAATAACAACAGACTTTGTGCGGGTGATTGTTTTATAACAGTATTTCCTCCTGTTTCAATTGACAGCATATATGCATTAAAGAACTATAGATTAAAATTAGGCCAAGTGAGGTAATTTATCTTTTGTTTAGGATTTTATATATAAAGACATACTTGAAAAAGAAAATATTTTGAGGGCTTTTTTCCTCTTACCTTTTTCAAACCTTTTCAAGTTTAGTACCATATGGTTTCTCTTCTTTTCCCTAACGTAGTAGTATGACTGAGAACAATCAACACCTTAAAAAAAAAAAAAAAAACCAAGAAAAGTTCTTATCTAACTTGAAACTTTAATTTTTTTGGAGTTTTTTTTCCTTTCTTTATGTTGCTGGTTGTTTTCATGAAAGGCTTCAGAAATAAATCTTCTGGCGATTCTATTCAATTGCATCTGGTTTAGAATTACAGTTTTGAGTCTGCCTTAAGAAAAAAGATAACTTAGAAAATTATGAAAGGAATGAAAAACAAATTGATGTTTTTCTTTAAACCTATCAGTTTTATGGCTGTTTAAATAAGTCTTAACGTCAGGCTAAAGGATTTAATTTACATCAGACTGTAGGTGGTGTTTTCTTGTCTGGTCTGTATATTCTGAAAGGTTTCAGAAGGCATAAGCGCATACAAGATGACAAATTGATATTTTTTTTTCTATATTGCCTGTATCTAACGTTCTTAAAATATTTGACTAGCATCCACATGTTTGCATTTTACAGACTCATGAATAATTTATTTTCATTTAATCTTTCTTGCATTACTTCTTGTTTATTCAAAATTTTTTTATCAAAGCTTCAGTTATGAGCAAGTCTGTGCAGTGGTGTTCATAGAAACACTGTTAGAAATCACAAAAGTAATAACTTTTGAATAGAGTCTGTACATCTGACTTGTAGGTTGCTTAGAAAAGTACGTACAGTCATTAAATGAATATGTAAAATTAGAAGTATAGATTTCTGAATTTTGCTTCAATTACTATTAGGTCTGAATTCAGTAATTAGGTAATTTTTAGCTTAAAAATTTAATAGGGTCTTTCACTTTCCTGACACAGACAATATGATACCATCTTCCTTTACAGTTTTATGTGTCATTTTGCTTTATGAATATTTACTTCCCAAAAACCTGATTCTTCACTACTTCTGATTCAGAGAATTTCAGAGAAATTATCCTTTCTCCTTTGTAATCTATTGATTACACTGCCCATATAAAAATAAAAGAATATTGCATAAATGTCAGAAATGTATTGGCTATGGAAACACTTCAAGAGGAAAAATCTTTGTTGAATATGCTTATTTGTGAAGACCTCTTATGACTTTACTGAATCTAAATAGAAATTCAAACGGCACAATAAAGAAAACAAGGTGATAGCATTTTCAGCTCTGAGCAACAGAAACCAGTGAAACAAATTGTCCATCCACTGTTGGGCAGCCATTTGTGAAATAGGCAATTGATTATTTAAAAGAAAAACTGTATCGTAATGTCAGTACATGAGGGAAGGAAAAATCAAGGACCTTTGACAAAAGGACAAAAAAAATCACAGAATCAGCTAGTTGGAAAAGACCTTTGAGATCAGAGTCCAACCTAAGACCTAATGAAACCTCAGCAATTAGACCAGGGCACTGAGTGCCACATCCTGTCTTTTCTTAAATACCTCCAGGGACTGAAACTTCACCAAGTCCCTTGGCAGCACATTCCAATGCTGAATCACCCTTTCCGTGAGGAAATTCCTCCTGATGTCCAACCTAAACACCGCCTGCCACAGCTTGTGTACTTTAGTCCTGTTGAGAATTGCCTGGAAGTAGAGACCATCCCTCACCTGATTTCAGCCTTCTTTCAGGTGGTTGTTGGGAGTGATAAAGTCTCCTCTGAGCCTTTTTAACTCCGGGCTGAACAGCCCCTTCCACTGTGTAAAAAGCATACTAGTAAGACAGGCAGAGCTCCTCCGACTCCTGCTGAGCTTCCTAAGGCTTGTGTTTTGGACCCTGCAATTAGAAGGCATAAAGTTCTTATGGTCTCCCTGTTCTGTATGTTACAGAATCACATAGACACACAGTACAGAAATGGAAATGACACTTTTTAAAATATTTTCAGTAGGAAAATGTAATGATTAATGTATAATTAATCATAATAATATTGTTCCTTATGCCAGTCAATGAGAAGAAAAAGCACCTTTGTTTGTACTGTATCTATTGTACGTATTAAAAACCTGACAAAACAACCCCCAAACAACAACAACAACAAAAAAAAACAACCCACCTAAACATATGAAATGTTAAATAACTATGTTTATTCAATACACTATAAATCACCTCAGAGCAGTTCTGCACATTGTCTCTCTTTTTTTTTTCTTTTAATATATTTTCCTTCATTCAGCACTCGCAGTGATCCCAGTGAATCATTTCACTTCTTTGTAATTTTCCTATTTCTCCATATAACTTCTGTATTTGTAGTACTTGCCTGGAAGGTATCTGTCACCTCATAGTTGGACCACCTTAAAAGTCCTTACTTAAGTATTCCAAGTGAGTAACATCCAGCTCTTTAACAGAACTACTAAACAATAATTCCCACAATTAAATCCTTTATAGACTATTTTCTTTACGATATTACAAGCACATTAAAATACATTGAAACTTTTAACATATTAAAGATGGAAAATGTTTTCCATTAATAAAATATCTGCAGAAAAGAGGAAAGGAGTGAAATATGGTCAAGTGAAAAAAAAAATGTTATTGAAGAAAATAATTCAGAGCAAATCATAAAGACAAATAGCCACAAATAGTCAGCAGGAGATTTCTGTATTGTGCTAGCATCTCTTGGGAATATGTTACTGAAACTGCTGCTTTTAGCAATGTCTCCTGTAGGACAGAGCAAGAGAGAAATGAGCTTGCCCTTTGCTGGGAGCAGTCAGGTACAGGCCCTTGACATATGGTAGTTAGGGCAGTCCTATTGTTTTCAATCAAAACAGTGATTGTTGTAGAAAGAGATATTTGCAGATTAAATTTCCCTTTCTTTTTAGGTCACTGTAAATTCTTCAGTATCCTAAATTGGTTAGTTAAGGTTTTCTTAATTTTTCCAATTCATTTCATTACACACCCCTGCATAAATGGCTCCAGGGCAACTGCATCTCTGTCTACTTAAGTGTCTGTAAATTTTCCACTCTTCTCAAAACAAAACAAATCTCAGGAAACCTACAAGTCTTGTTTTTCCATTAAAACAAAGCATGTTGTTTTTTTTTTGAAAAAAAGTTCTGAGTTCTTCTAAATAGATATATTCAGGAAATATCAGCCTGACAAAGTCTACATATTTTCTAAATATTTTTCCCTTCAACTTCATCAAGATTTGAAGAAAAAGAAGAAAATGGTTCTACTGTGAAATAAAGAATGCAGAATTTCTAGGACTCTTCCTTCTTTTGAAAAAAAGACATTATTTGAAGAATTACCAATGTAACTGATAATAGCTTCAGTTCCATTTATGATTGAAGTAGCTGCTTGAACAGCCTTCAGTATTATGCAACTGTGCTGCACTAGAAGAATTATATAAAAGACAAACTATGGGGTTTTATCTAATTTAAAAAAATATTAAGATTTTTCTGTCTTTATGTTCACTATTTTTCTTCTGTGGTTTTACTTCTACATAGGAAGGTAAATAAAAACTCTTAATGACAGTGTCTACGCTTTATGGTAATATAAATACAATTAATTTTATGACAATAATTATTCTGAATGTGTATTTCATTAGTTTACCAAGTAAATACTCACAATTTTATATATCAATTCAGATACATTCCAATTTGTCTTCAAAAAAAGTATTGAAAACCAGAAATTTTTAAACAAACAATTTAAATAATATAGTAAAATAATACCTGCTTCTTGCCTAATTTTTTTTTGTTTGAGTGCTTTTTCTCCCCTTTTATCTTGCTTTTGCATTTACTCTTAATATCATTAAATGTAATGATTGAAATGTAATTGTGTGTTGACTCAAGAAAATGGGTTTTTTACAAAAAAATTTCTGCATTATAGATATTACTCTATATATGTAAAAGGTGACAATAATGTGATTTAAACAACTTTTTTTTAGATTAATATTTACTTCACATTTGAGCTAGGTAAAACTAAGTAGCATTTGAGATAAATTTAATTAATTAATAAATTTAATTTTAAGAAATTGAAGGACTAGGTTATTATTATGACTAATTTAAAATGTAGGTATATATATGTAAATTCGAAGACAAAATATTTCATATTATTGTGTTCCTAATATAGTGGAATTTAGCATATAATGTTTTTATTTTGGATGCAAGCAGTTTTATTACCTGAATAGTGTACAGAAAGTAAATACAAGCCAGTTTCTCTTGGCTGTATATTTTAACATTAGAAGTTGAGTGGTAAAGGCACTGAGTGAAGAGGTGTTATCTGTTACAGTTTTTTTCCTATTTTTTCATTGACTTCTACAGAGTATTATTGCATGTATTTTTATTTATCTATTATGAAAATATATATTTGTGATTTTGGGGTGAATTGTTCTGTGAAACACTAAAAGATGACCGCTGAAAGGGCCCAGCAGTACAAAAACTGCAAACTTAGTTTTCCATTAACATTTTCTATTTTGGCATCTTAAAAAGAGTGGAAGTTGATTTCAGCAGAACATCCTGTGGGGAAATTAGTTCATTTTGCTAAAGTATCTTAATAATTACAGTGACATCAAGGTTAATTGCTTAATCTGTATTGCCATAGTGCAGTCCTGTAGAAATCCCAACACAATCTGTTCTATAATTAGTGCCAGAATATCCATGTATAGAACAAACAGTGGCCTAAAAAAAAAAAATCTGATATGATTAATAAATAAGATTTACCAGAGTGTGTGTTTTTGTTTTCATTTATATCTATATATACATACATACAAAGTGAAGGGGGAGATTTCACAAAACAGAGGTTTTGCAAACACAGTATATTAAACCCTTGAGGAGATATAAATAGCTGAGGTAGAAAATAACTTCAAGCTAGATGTTTTATCTCCTTATTCTTTTCCAGAATGTAATTGCTAGCCAATCATCACATTTGCATCAGGTCCCATACACTGCTTGTTCCATGTCAGAAACTAAGTGGTCAGAGTTTAAAAAGTAATTGTGAATATCCTTCTACTTCACCTTTTGGGTTAATTTCAATAACAGTGCCTATTGCTGAGCTTACAGATTTGTATTGCTTTTGCATGCTTCATTAGCACATGATCCCATGTGGATTTATTGACTGCTCAAATTCTGAAGATGTGCCATACTGAGGGACAATGTGGTGCCCCTGATAACTCAGGATGACATGATGGTTTCCTTCCTGCTTTCTTCTCATTTTTGGAAACTGTGAGACCATTTGCACATTGCTCCTTCATATAAGTCATTAGTTCTTGTTGAATGCTTATTGCATCTGAGGCACAAGCTGTGAGTTACTCTGTGTTAGCTAATATAATTTTAAAATAACCAGTATCTGCAGACAGAAATCAGCAACTGGATCTTTAATAGTTATCTGTAATTGATATAATTTTCAAAATTATTATAAGGACAAGATTTAAGGTGTGGACTAAGTAGGTAGGAACACACAAAAATAATTCTGCTTTTAATGACCTTTAAAAAAAAAAAATTTCTACAGACTAGATCTCTTCAATTTTTCCAGAAAATGGGATAAGTAAATCACAGCCAATACTAATCTCAAATATTCAGCTCTGAAAAATATGGCAATGGAAGAAAGCATGTTCTATCCTCCTTTATTGTGTTTTGTACGTCAGAACTGAAATGTGAAGTATGCACTTACACATCTTAAGGCACACATTCCATTTTCAATGTTAAGGCCATCACTCAAAAGTTGGCATCATGGTGATAGAGCCTGATAATAGTTTACTGCTTCAGATACTTAAACTTTTTGCTTTAAAGGAATTGATGAAGCAAATTAATTTTATAAAGGGGAGAAATATGTCCTTACTACTCAAGGGCATTCTCTCCAGATAGGGATCATTAAATAAGGAAATGTTTCCAATGACGCAAACTTGAAATTATACTATATGTAAATTTCAAAATATACTTTTTATTTGTCTTACCAGCATCTATGTATTTATGTAACCTCTTTGAATAATTGTGAGGACATATATCATTACATAATACAGATATCACAGATAAATACAGCTATGGAAATGTTTTACGTTCATACCTCCGAACTTGACTACTTTTGAAATAAACATTTTTTAAATTAAGACAATTTTGTAGTCAAAAATAACATAAAAATCCCCTTAATTTTTCTTCATTTTACTTAGTCATAGACTCTTTTTCAGTGCCTAATCATCTCCAGGGAAGCACAAATTAACTCTCCAAAATCTTCAGCCTTTTTCATTTCAGTGTTTTTTTCAAAGAAACATCACTTTAATTTTGAACATGCATGCTACACAGTGGGAATTTAGGCAATTTACAAGGCATTTACCATAGGAGTTGAGAGGCTGTTTAGAAATTTCACAATAATCTCTTCCACCTCATCATCAATTCTGTTCTTTCCACTCCCTTTAAAAAGGCAGTTAAACCTGATAAGTTTATTTTTGCAGTCAGACTGTAATTATTAACCTGCAATACTGTCAAAGAAGAAAGCTGAAGCTTAGCACAGCAGTGAGTCTATACTTTTAGGTAATTTTAGCTTTCTTTTTCTTTTCACACAACTCAAAACAATAAAAACTTACAAAAGACTGGAAGTCAGAATAATGCCCTGAGCTTTTAACAAAGTTTATTTTAAAGTGCTTGTAGCTGAATAATATTGTTTGGGTCTCTGTTTATCTCTCTTTGTCACCATAATTACAGCTTAGAAAAGTTTTCTAGCTCATGAGATACCATGCTGATTGATATCAGGTAGACACAGGCAAACTGCTTCCTAGCTTTGTTGATTACTTACTGCAATTATTGAACTTTATTTTTAAAGTGCATGGATCCATTTGGTTAGTGTTCTTCCATAAATTTCTTTGGTTTTCTTTCAGAAATATATACAGGAGAAGCCAAGTTAAGACCTGGTTAAATAAGAATTAGTTGATTTTCGAATTCCTAACAAGCTGATTTTACTTCAGATTTCTAACTTTTGATTAGAAGTGCCCATCAGACACAGAAAACTGTGCCATGTTGTGTGATTTCAGATTTTGGTAAGAAAAAATTTCATTTATTCATTTGTTTTCAAATCACCAAATATTAGATAATAGAAGACCGATTATGTTTGTAAGAAATAGAAATCCACATTCATATTTAACTAATTCTAAGCAAGTTTTTTGGTGGAACTTAAGTGTAATACATTAAAGAATGTGTTTATGATGTTCCTGCTGCCATTTTCGCTGTGAAAGATACCTGCTGTTCAGCCTTAAAAGGTCACATAGTCTTGGCTTCCCTGACTTAATCAATATAAACTACATGTCTCTGCATCAGAATAAACAGCCTCTGCTGCCTCTTCTGCTGCTTCCAGATGAAGTGCTGTGCTATTCCTGATCTCCTCTCGCCTCTGAGTCAGTCTTTTCCCACATTCACAGTCAGTGCATAGGGTGACTGTGAAGACAAAGAGAACACTCGAGCAATGTTAATGCAGTCGTATATGACTGATTGGACAACCTCAGCAAAAATTGATCTTCCCATCACCCCTTCGAGTCCACTAATGTCATGTTGTTTTTTCAAAGAGACTTAAGCGTACTTGATAGACTCATTCTCAGGTATTTCATTCTAACCTCAGAGGGAGTAAAGGGTAGGATGATAAGCAAGGTCACTGGCTATTGAACTGAAATTAATTAAATGATGAATGGCCTTTCAAGGTAATTATTATCATACAAGTATTTCAGCACATTTCTGAAGGCCTCCTACTCAATTCAGGATCATAGTCAGCTGGGTTTTGATTACTTCCAAGGGTGGAGGTGATACAAACTCTCTCAGCAACCTCTTTCAATATTTATCCACTAGAACACAATTTTTGTTATGGTTGACTGGAATTTTCTTTAATTAATGCCCATTTACTCTTGTAATGTCACTAGGTGTGACTGAGAAGAATCTGGTTTTATCTCCTTTACTCCTACCTTTCAGAAATTTGTTGACATTTTTTCTGTATCTCTTTCAGTTGGCCTTGCATAGATATTGTGGGGTGTTTGAAAAGAATTCAAAGGTTTCTTGTTTCATTGCTTAGTTGGGTTTTTTGTGTGTTGCCTGTGTGTGTATGTGGTTTGGTGTTTTTATTTCTCATGCAGATTGCTCATGTTTTAGAATTAAAGTTACTTGATGTCAGAAAATAAATTCTGAGACTGCTTTATAATTATTCTATTAGATGGCAATGGAAGAGAAAATATTTGAAGACAAATTTCAAATTACATTTATTTTGGTTCATTGCATTATACTTTTAAATGCTTAAAACATTCAGTCTGTATTCCTGTAGAATTTGGGTGTGTATTTAAAAGAGATTGGCATTTTTAGTCTACTGGTAATTTTAGAAATTACTTTGACAGAATAGGGAACACATTTCTTTAAAAGCATGATGAAAAGTGAAAACTGTAATTTAGACCTTTTCAGATGCATCTGTAGATCTGCTGAGTAACACACCATGTCTTTTGGTGTAATTGTTGGGAATATGTAGAAGAGCACCTGCATAAATGGAGGAACTTTGCAAATATATTTCTAAGAAGCGTCTATAGACTTTAAGTATTTAGAAAATTGAGACTGACACATACATTTTGTTCTATCACTGTTTCAACTTCTCTAAGTCAGTAATAAACTTTTTCTCAGAAAAAAATAGCACCCTTTTTTTTTTTTGTGCAGGGCTGTTATTCACAGGTCCCTTCATCTTGAGTTGTTTTGTTAATTAGGTATGCAATACAGTTTTGCAAACAGTAATAGTGGCACAAAGATTTGTTTCACAGTTCCAGCGTAAGAACTGGGAAATACCTGAAGTTAAAGTTATTGTCGAATGAAAAGGAATGTCGAAGGAAAAGGCACGAGATGAGCATCTTCTGAGGACCTACTGAAGCATGTCTATTTACATCTCAATTTGGTGTTGCTTCATTCTGGGGAAAAAAAGGGGGTTGTGGATACTGATAGGTATAAATAAACCAACTCAAATAAATGGCTGTTTCTCTGTTTTGTTTGTTTTTACTTTTTATTTACTTTATTTCTTCTGAGTTAATTGATGAATATTGCAAATATTTGCTGCCTTGTCAGGTTTGAAATCAGGACTATTGTATAAAAATAATAAGATTTTGAATGGGTTTTTTTCCTCCTCAAAAATATATTGTTTATAATAAATGAATAGCACAAATTGCCAGTTATTAAAGAGAGATATTTCATGGTCTGAGTTATACAGAAGGTCAGACTAAACTATCTAATTTTTTCTGTCACTACAAATTGAAGTCCATTATTGCACCTGAGAAGTCAAAATACAAAAGCAAAGACAGACAAATGAGACTAAAGACAGGGATTAGAATTTTGACTAAAAGTATCTCTTTTAGGAGAAGCAGCATCCAATAGTCTGTAATCTTCCCAATATTATTTATGTGTTGATGAGGCATTTGCCTGATCTAGGTAGCTGGGCTCGAAGGCTGCTCATGGAGGTGCAGGTTGGGCTTGGGTGGGAACTCAAGACAAGAGGCTGTGCACTGTCAAACTTTGGGGTGATGAAGGGAACGAGGATGGGTGGTGCCAGCCAGGTGAATGGACCGATCTTTTGGATAACAAAAGGGATGAAAAGGGGCAACAGCAGCAGTGTGGATGGACACAGAGAGGGACAGGAGCGGGCACGAGGAGGAAGAGTGAGACCTGCAGACAGACTGTGAGGGTGTAAAAGCCATGGCGTCCTTTGTTGGGAGTCCTTCTCAGCAGCACCACTGGAGCTGTTTCTGTGTCACTGCACCATGAATGGTGCAGAATTTATGGAATGAGACATCTGAGACCCTGCACTGGGAACCCAGGGGTCGAAGGGGTGAGGAAACCTGGAAACCTGGTCTGCCTGGCTGGGCGTGCAGGGAGTCAAGGGGGCTCCCCTCGGGCACTGGAGCTGCTGCTGCCAAGGGGCTCCAGTCCCATCAGGGAAAGTCTCAGGCCTTGGGAGTGTGACTGCCAGAGAGGTTTGAGAATGGTCACTCTGGCATGTTTCCTTAAGAGTTCCCTGATAAAGTTTCTTATTTTCCAGGTTCCAACAAAGAGAAGTAAGTGTCGCCTAAGTTGATTAATCACACTGAAATCACATTAATCAGGAGATGATTCATAGAAAGAAGTGGCAATTAGCTTTCCTTTAGGCTTTGCTTTTTGTTGGCAGAAGTTAAGTGAAGAAAAACCCACCACCTGATTTGGACCTCTCTGTATCTTTGTTAAAATTAGGTTTTTAGAAATATATTAGACACTTAGGTACAGAGAAAATTAGAGGTTCACTTTAAAGGAGTTACAATCTATACTTGGAAGTCTGGTCTTTAGACTTTGGCATCACACAGACTCAAGTTAGTGCAGAAATGATAGAGGGAGAGAAGGAGGACGTATACAGCTAAGAAATTCAGGGCTAACAAAGGAGAAGCCAATCTGTTTTAAATAGATGACTATGCTGTTTATAAAATTTTAAAGCTTTGTTTAAAGAGAAAGTAAAAATGCAATTATAGAAAATAAATGGCCAAATTAGGAGTTCAGAATACATTATTAAGTTTCTCATAGAGCATAATTATAATTGTGTCTTTTTCTCAGTTATATTCAAGGTTGTAGCAGCACTTATATTACAAACCCTATATTTCAAGGGTTTATAACTTGGTGGCAAGAAATTTACTTAGCAGTGGAAATTAAGATACTCAATGAACACAGAATACATTATTTTACAGTGTTACTTATTATGCATGGGAGTATAAGACTAAAAAAGACAAAGGCGCTTACTGGGCCAGAGGTCTGTTATTTAGGCACTACAACTACAGTGCTGTGGATCCCTTACCATCTTCCTAAAATCTGCATAAATATTCCCTAGTAGGGATGTTAAAATATTGCTGTCTTCTATGATGCAAAGTTCCCAATTTGGACTTTTAGGTACTGGAAAATAACAAAAGTAAATATGTTCCATAATGACAAGAAAGGATTATCTTTTTTTTTTCCTGGTTTTGTTTCCTTATTTTTGTTGCTATTAGTTTTGTGGATATTTTTTAATATAAATATTTTTTATACTACAGTGTGTTCTCAATTTTCACTTTTGCTCTGAAATTGACATTTTCATTTCAGTCCAGAAGTTTTCCTTGTTATTTGTAATAAAATCCCCTTGATTTTATTACTTTCTACAAACAGAAATACAAATCATGTATTTATTAAATATAAATATAAAAATATTATTTAAAAAGAAGTGTCAGTCTTCAGTTAACAGCTCCCATTTAGCCTCTGTACAGAGCAACCTTGTAAAAATTACTCAGGGACAGAATCAGAATAATGATTTGTTTTCATGTATCCTGAATGTTTAACAGAAGTCCACAACTCAAACGATTGCTGAGATAGTCACTCCTGTTCTCACTCTACAAAGAAATTAGTCTGATGAAGACTGATAGTAATATATGTCTATAATTAATTCTACTGCTTGAGCAGGGGTCATTTAGGTTTTCAAGTACAAAATTAATTACTTTATGGGAGTGCAAGTATGTTCAACATAATAAGAGCACATAAATATTTACATATTGGAAAGACTTAAATTATTTTATAAAACTGATGTTTCTTTTTGATATTCTTTTTGAGACTTTTATTTTTCTTATCATGCCTGTTTTTGGTGTTTGTTTTTGTTTTGGTTTTTTTTTTGTAGACTATGTCATTGCTGAGAATTTCTGAAACTAAGTTTTAGTTATTTATGTTTTAAATATTTGGCTGGGTTTTAATTACTATGAGAAATAAGTTATTATTTTATTTTAACCTCATAGCTTCTGACTTTATTATTCAGTCTAGGAATTTGCCTTTATTTTTAATTCTCTAAACTATTTTTTTTTACTTATTTTAATCTCTTCATGTATAGATTACAATGATAAAAGAACTCTTCAGAGAGACCTACCTTCATACACGTCTGCAGTATATGAGTTTTATTGTTGGATACTAAAAAATCCGCTGTGCAGCACAAGTAGACATGCAAATAAGCTTTTCTGTTGACTGTGCATATTATACTGGTAGCATGAAAATGTAATATAAACTCACTGAAAGTCAAAAACTGAAGAGTTATTTAAGCTTTGACAAAAAATATCTACAAAAATCTATGACATTACCAGGATTTCTTTCTTAGGAGCCCCCATCTGTCCCTATTTTATTTTTAGACCACATTTCAGCTGTTGGTTTTGTATTCAAATGTGGTGTATCTGCTTCCCTCTCCACTTGCAAATGCAGTCACATATATTAGAATGCCTCACATAAGGAGAATAACATTCATGGGAGCAACAAAAAAAATCCCAGAATTACTTATTGTCTTACAAATAGTTTAAAAAATAATGTAAACTAAAGTGACAGTAAATAGAGATTAATAAATTACTAAGACTGGAAAGCCTGTTTTGGAAATTTTCTTCTTACACAAATTGTGAAATTTAGAACTTAGCTTTTGTGAGAGTATATGTGTGCTCTTCATTTTTGCTACAGATATTTTCTCAAAAAATAAAACTCATATTATGGAGCAGTTTTCTGCATAGGCCTACACTGAACCAGTAAGATTGCATCAGGGAAGGCATCATGGCCTGTGAAGCAGGTTTCTCAACTAAGAGTCAGCTTTGCAAAGGAAGTAGCTGGGAAAATTTTAACATTATTTCTTCTTGATGGGATGGAGCTGTATGACTTTGCAGCCTTCTTAGACCTGGTCATCATTTGGTCTTGGCATCTCTCATAAGCTGTAGATATCATGAATTGTAGATATGTAGATATTATGATTAATTTTTTTTGGCTGAAAATATGAAAGAGACACTCAAATGACCTACGTAAATTAAAAAAAAAAAAGAATGATCTGTTTAAATTTGTTTATCTTGGTGGCTAGTGTGATTACTGCAGTTTTTCACCCGTAGTATTTTTGATGTTTTAGAACATATTATTCTCATCTGTTCACACAACAGGAGTGATTCTGCTACACTGCAAAGAAATGATGAGTCCATAATTTAATTTATAATGCTTTGGTCAGGGTATTTGAAAACTGCAGAGTGACCAGTTACAAGAAAGAAAGACCTGAGGCATCCAAGTGTGTGCTGAGTCTACGTTGCTTTGTAGCGGAATGTTAAGAGTTACATGTTTCCTTGATCAGATGCTAAAAGAATACAGCCTATTCACTGCATAAAATACTTCTATGTATTGTTTGTAGATTTTCCTGCTAAATGTGATAAAATTTGCTGACATATGTAGAATTGAGTCAACCAAATGGCATTTGCTGACTAGAAGGAATTTATTGCATACCAACTTAGAAGCATGATAGCTAAGGTAATTTGAAATCAGCTAATAGAAAACTATTTGAATATTTTTCCCTTATTAAAGAACACATATTTGAACTTCTATTTCAGTTGTTTTGAGGCAGTAATAATTTTTGCCAGTCTCTCACAACCACTTGTGAGCAGCTGCCAGCTGGATGTAATGCCATTCACCACCATTCTCTGGGCTCGACCACTCAGCCAGTTTCTAACCCAGCAAAGAGTTCACATTCTCCAGGGGAAGGCTGTAACTAAAACATGGGAGCAATGCTCCTAGAACAGGATAAAACAAGAACAGTTCAAACAACATACAGATCACTTAATCAATATCCTGCTAAGAAAAGAAAAAAAAAATACCACCCCCAAACCTCATAATACTAGGGAAGAAAGCAAAAAAGCAAAAGAAAGGTTAAAGGGAATAAAACCCCAAGAACTCTGCAAAAACCCAAAATGTTCTTGGTAAACACTAGCACAAAATACTGGTGTGATCAACATTAGAAAAATTGAAGGCATAGTTATCACACACTTTGATCAGCAGCTGTATGAAGTGGCTGAGAGAGTGTTGTTGTATGGATATATGCAGTCCCAAACACAGTGTATTTGCACTAATACACAATGCGTATTCTAAATATTTTTATTGTCTTAGGAGGTCATCCTCATTCTGTCAAGTCAGTCCCAAAAACTGGCCCAACAGTCTCTATACTGATATAAATCTATTAGGCAAAATGCTTTGGAGGTTTGCAATGTACTAAACCTAGATTCAATACAGAGAGCTTTTGAGGAACAAACTTCCTCTGGTAAACCCTTTGCAAGCAGATATAACTTCTGTTTCCTACTGAACACTTGCTGGATTGCACAATTGTGCACAGTGATCCTCACACCCTAAACAGAACTGATTTTCTTCTGTGCTTGCGCAGATAGCAAATAATTTTAAAACACTATTATATCAGCAAAACCTGAATTCTGCTAATAAAAATAACAACATTAAAGGAAAAGTCCTGTTTGAGAAAGATGTTGACTCACAGAATTGACAGTCAATCTAATAGTCATTATGTGTTATAGAAATTTTAATCATTTTAAGTGAGAGATATTTTATTCAAAGGCTAAAAATTTTGTTCTTATGCAGTAAGGGAGACATTGAGAGATCCTGATGAGGTTAAAGGATTGTATCAGGTTTTAAAAACTGCTGCATTTGCAGCCATCCATTTCCATGAACTGAGAAATCATTTGCAATACTTGATTTGTAAAGGAAAATTGTTCTTTTTTCCCTTATTTTATGGGTGCTTGACATCAAAGAGTGCTACTAAATATGACACAAATCTCAAAACATATGCAGGTCTTTTCCACTTTATTGACAATCTTTTATATTTTTTAATCGTGCATCTTTATTACAGATAGAGAAGATTCCAGACTATGCCTTTATCTCCTTTCCAGTGCAAACACATATTCAAAATATAAGAAAAATTGTTGCTCTCTGTGGAAGTGAAGTTCTCTAAAAAATACTCTAAATAGCAATGCCTGAGACCTATTAGAATTTCTTTAAGAACTGCTCTTAGGAAGTCCATGTCAAGTCAGCAGTGGCATTTTACCCTGCCGTGTTACTTTAATAATCTGCAACTCCAATATAACTGATCTGCACCTGTACTGCAAAGCAGTCTGAACTAGTAGAAGTGTCTCAGCAGGTTCAGTGTGCATCAAATATGTTCTCCTCTGGAAACTGAAAATTATAATTTCTTGTTATATAAGACCAGTTTACAATTAAAATAAACTATCATTTTCATTTTTTAAGCAATACTACTGCTTTGCAAAAGAAATAACTGATTGTAACTTTCTGCAAATTGCTATAGCTATAGAAGAGATTTCACAAGGAATGTCATCTCAAGGGCAATATATTATGCTCAGGTTCTACAGGATTGCACATGGTGATGTGATGGAGTTAAAATATTTTTATGGATGACTTATATGTTTGCATATAATGGGCTTGATTAAATAAGTCTGGTATATGAAATCATGTAGATCATGCAAGTCAAAACAGGTGTTCTTCAGTCTTAAAGTCCTTGTGAATATGTTTTTATAGCCTGCAGATAGGGCAAATACAACTTTGCTATTGTCAGTTGGAAATTATTTTTGTTTTCACCAATGAGCTTTCTTTCTGAACAGTGACTTTTTAGCAAAACATCACTGAACACAATATTTTTGTAAAAATATATGTAAAGGATCTTCATCTGTCTCTCAGGTACACTAATATCCACTTATGTTGGATATTTCTCCAAGAAGAAATACAACATTTGCAACATTAATTTGGCTCACACAAAGTGAAAATTTTAACAAGTTTCAATAGAAAGACAATTTAGAGATTTAACAAATATGTCAAGAGTGCTCTGCCCCTCCTGTGAACATTTTCAGATCTTTTGTTATCACAGAAAGTTTTTCAGACATCTCTTTTGTTTGCAGAAACTATTGGAGATTTTTGAAAGCAAAAATACTAGGCCCATTCCTAACAATTAAGATTTTGTGCTGCTCATCTCAGGACTAAGATAAGTTTTCAAAAGCTAAATTTTTGTCAAGTGTTGCTTCTCTTTTTTCTTTGAGACAAATAAATGTTATATTTCTGGGATGGAGGTTTTCTGTTTGTAAATGTTGTTTCTCAACTGTCTCCACTGCACAGCATTTCTTTTGATTAAAGCAGTGCTACTATTTGATGGTGAGAAATTTGTCCTCTTTTTAAAATGATATCTAGAAATGCACTGGGATTCTTTCTTTCCTAACTACCTTTTTATTAGTTAAAAAAAAACCTAAAACTTTTCATTACTCTTCATGAATACAAATGTTTTATATTTCTGTGTCAATAACAGATAATGGATAAATGCCTTCTGGTTTTTATTCTGGCTATTCTTAACTAACAGCCCAATAAATAAGTAGCTCCAGGACAGAGAGTCATAGAATATCTCAAGCTGAAAGGGACCTGTCATTGGGTCCAAATCCTGCTCCTCTAAGGACTGCTAAATATAAATCCTATGACTAAGGACATCGTTCTGATGCTCCTTGGACTCTGACAGGCTTGGTGTTATGACCCTTCTCTGGAGAGCCTGTTCCAGTATCCAATCACCCTCTCAGTGAAGAACCTTTTCCTAATGTCCAACCTGGACTCCTCCTGATGCAGCCTCATTCCATTTCCTTGTGTTCTACCACAGAGAGATCTGCATCTCCCTCTGTGCTGCCAACCTTCAGGAAGCTGTCGACTGAAATGAGGTCACTTCTCAGCCTTATCTAAGCTGAATAAGCCAAGTGACCTCAGCTGCTCCTTGCAAGTCTTGCCCTCAAGGCTTTCCACCATTTTGGCCACTTCCTTCCAGACATACTGTACACATGTCCACTGTGTAATGCCATTCTTACTAAAGCACATAGTAACAGTAATGTTCATTCCTTGCAAATGTTGGAATCATGGTGATTTAGAGATTAATGACAGAATTTCCCCACTCTTCTTCATGGTGTAAAAAGTTGAGTTAAGAGTTATTGTTAGGATCATTGTAAAAGTCTCTGCCTGTGCTAAAAGGCAGCTCTGACACATCACTGGGAGCCATGTACAGAAAGAATTTCACCACTCTTCCTCTTTACTTATGAAAAGCCTCAAGGTACCTTTTGGGCTTTTGCCAATTGTTAGTGTATGTGTAATTTATCCAAGAAAACATATACTTTATACTAAGAAGTTACAGTGATTATGAATACCCAAAATCTGTAGTGAAATGCTGATTTATATAAATACATTTTAGTAAAAAGGGCAAAAAAATAGCATGTTAAGAATTTATTGCTCTTACCACTGCTTACCAAATATCCTAGATATAAATATATATGCAAGCAAGGATGTGAAGAAGTTGAACAGGTTGACTTTGAAAATTATATGGTCTTTCACATGAAGTTGTGAACAAAAACATTTCAGAATTTAGTGTGTATTTGAAAGCAAATGGCTTCACAATATGAAGAAGTCAAATACAAATACATATTCAAGTATTAAAAAAAAAAAAAAGTAAATCCTTAAGTCCTAAGAAGCCCATGTTCAGGCATAAATTATATTGGCAATTAAATTGCAACTTCATCCATGACTCACAACCACTCAGCTTTTGACTATAAATTAAGAATTAGGTCGCATGTGGAAGATGCTAAAAATGTTTATTCATCATTTTCTTTCTCTGTTTTTGAACCCAATGTCACTCTGATATTTATTCACTACCTCATTGGTTTATGACTTTCACCAGAGAACGAGTGTGTTGCAAGATTTCATAGCTGGGTTCTAGGTACAATGGCCATGATCTCTAAACGTACAGATCTTCCAAGTGGGAAGAATGCTATTTTAATGGCATTTCAGGAAGGAAAGATTATCTGTTTCAGCAGAAGGCCAGATTCCTAACTGTAAATGAGAAAAAAGCTGAAAAAAGGTAATTATTTCTTCCCTTTTAAACATGATTTAAACTACTTGAAACAGAACAAATAACAAGCAAGAAGATGTTTTGTGCCTAAAAAGACAATGCCATGATAAAATGATATTTTCTTGTGCCTCATGATGTTTATTTCTTATTTCTTCATTTTAATATTAATAATTTAGTCTTCACACAGTGCAAGGGCTAGTGTTAATATAGCATTGTTTGCAGGATAATATTTCATGTGTGAATTATAAAATGTTCATGCTCTGGTGGAGCTAAACTTGATATAAAAATCATATGAATTTTAAATAACAAAGTTACTGGAAAAGGAGATTATATAGGCTAATTAAAATGGCCCTCTGAAATAAAGTGTTATGCTTTCTTTTTGCCAGAAGCTTTGATTATAAATATTATTATTAGAACTTGAAATTAAAAATGTTACTCTGTGTTAATACTGACAATTTTAAGGTACAACATTCTGATTATATTTATTATTGCTCTGTTAATTATTTTAACAATATTTTGATCATTAGTATAAAAGTAAGTGCCAGATAGTTTTAAAGCATAGATTATTTTAAAGAAACTGCTATATTGAATAATGGCAAAATTTTAATGAGATATTACACTACAGTTGTTCCACTGAAGTAGGCACCATGTAAGCATAATATGAAACAGGAATCATTTGCTCCAACAATGTTAGAGATTAAAAAAACATTCAAAAATCTAGGAATTAAGGGTGCTTCAGTATTGGAGTATCTCATATCCCTAAGGTCACTGAAGAAATCAACATTTTTTCAAAAAAGCATGATCTTCAAGATGTTTCAAGTTACTTATTTCAAATTGAAGACATCCAGTGTATTAACATTTGAAATTCAACCCACCCTCAATAGATTTTTAGTGTTTTTTTAAATTAAATTATTATCTGGTACTAGTTATGAACTAATACTGTTCTTGTAAATATTTTTTCCTATATTTACTTTTTGAATATTTTAAATATGTAGATTTTATCTTTATTCCAGATGTATATCTTTATATCAAATTCATTATTCCTGACTCAGTTTTCAACATTAAGTATTCAATGAATTACAGGGTTAGAAGTTTAATGTTAGGCTATGATGTAGTCTAGAATTCCACCTCCACTACATTAGTTCAGGTCACGCTTCCCAGAGTTCTAATTTCCCTATCAGAAACAAGGGGGTTATTATATTTACTTACCATAAATAGAGCAGTGAGGCTTTATGCAATTTTGTGAGGAGCTTTAATATCCTCAGGTGGAAGATATTAGGGAAACAAATATAAATTCTTTTCTAATCTATAAATACCATTGAGGAAAAAAGGAATAAGTTGCCTCTGCCAGGAGGTGCTGCAGCACAGACATGGCCAGTTTTGTGGTGTGGCTCTGTACTGCATACACCCAGAAAATTCTGTCTGTCTGGTCCTTGGCTATTTGTGTTCCTATTTCCTTGGCAATGGTCAGGACTTCTGTTTTTTGATGCTTAATAGAAAAAATATTAGAAGAAATGGGTGAAAGGCAAAGTAGCCTCTTACACACAGCTTTCACTCTTTTGGTTCAGTGCCAATGGTTGTGCACAGGAAATAAGGCTTGCCTTCCCAAAAGTGCTTTGATAATCATGTGCCACAATTCCTTGATGTTTTACCAAACCAAAGGACTCTATTAGGGCTCTGCTGTCTGAAAAGAATGAGTCAACAGAATATGCTGTTTTATATTTAATTACTGAATGAGGAGCACTAAAAACTGTTTTAAGATCATTTTAAAAGGTTAAGACAAGACTCAAAAGACAGATATGCATCTGAATAAACTCTACATCATTTAGGAACTTCTGTTTTAGCAAGTATAATTTAGAATTTTTGTTGTTTTATTATTCTAATTCTTCATTAAACTCCCCATTTTATTGTATAGAGATTGTCATATGCTGGCAGCTGTTTGAACCTCTATGAAAACATCCCAGCAATATTCTTATCCCATATAGTCCTGCATAATAGTTAGTGAGGATGAAATTATTCTCAGAATTTTCATGATTATGGCTTTTCCAGTCTCCCAAATGCACTTTAGGGAAGCAGAGTATATTACCAAGTAAGACTTTTTGTCTTGCAAGTGGAGAAGATTAACCCCTATGGACAAATGCATATCTTCAAAGAAGATACTAAAGTGAGTAATGCAATTTAGTTACTTTATTTCTCTTTGTGTGCTTTTCATAAATGTATACTACATAATATCCTACTGAACAGTATGTTTATAAACATACTGGGGGAAAAACCCAATTATTTTAAATATGACTACTATTTTTTCAAATACTTTTTTTCGTTCAATAAATTTTGTTGAGAGATAATAAATTACACTTATTTTATACAGATACAGAAAAATAATTGAAGTAATTACAAGATCAGCTCATAAGCTCACAAATAAAAAGTCAGAGCTTGGTATTATTGATGATGATCCTGGTCTTGAAAAAGTTTGAAAACAAGGTATTGTTTACTTTTTTTTTGGTGGGATAGCTAAAAATTAAACATTCTATGGTATATCACAGTTTTTACAGTTTTATTTTGCAACTCTTTTAAATACCCTATTTAGTACTAACAGAATTTTCATTATATTGTAAGACGGTAATATTTCAGTATACCAGTACCCTTTTGCTAAAGGCAGATAATTTCATTTTGGTTGGTATGACTTTATAGCATCGTGTCTACTATTAATAAAGTGTCAAAATGTTTCTAGGTAGCAATGCAATGGAAATCACACTGTGAAAAGAAAGTAATTAGCAAATTTTATTTTTAATCTGTTTTCTGATTCTTTCCTAAAACAGAATTAATAATATTATAGTTTAGTGTATGATATGGTGGTAGTGTTTCAAAATAGTACTATATGAAGGAAGATGCTACACTGGAATTTACTTGCACAAGGGAAAGAGAAATAGAGACGTTTTGTGAAATTAAAGGATCATAAGATATTAAGAGAAAGAAAAGAAGGACCATGAACTTGAAAGCAAGGTATGTAAAAAAATTTTATGTCATGTTAGAAGACAGAGAGAAATGGGAAGTCTACTAAAAGTAGCAGAGAGCTGTGCTATGAGATGGATGGTTTAGACGAAAACACTGGGTCAGGTGATAATGAAGAAGTATGCAGAAAAGATAACAAAATGCAAGTTCACTATGAACAAGTTGTCCTGAGAAATATGTGTTAGGATTGCATTCTTCTTCTCTCCACTCCAAGTCCCAGTTTCTGCAGCACCATCTTTACCTCTATTTAACATTCTTAAAATAAAACTTTGCTTGAGAGAAAGAAATCTATGGAAAAATGTTTAAAAGCAGGCTTCAATTCCATTCAAAACTTTCAAAAGCATATGAAAAATGCAAGGAATAGTTTTTTGAAAAATAGTTAGATTTCTATTTTTATAGTCATTATTTTTCAAAATATTTGCTTTTGAATAGTTGTTTGGAAATAGATTTGTCTGTAATGAATGTCTGATGATTTGCTTACCAAAATTAACCAAAAAATGTTTCATTTAGCTTCACTTCATTTCTATAAAACCATATGATGATCGTTTGTGTAAACTGAAGTTGATAAAAAAAGATCTGCACATTAATGGAAGTGAGAAAAACAAAGGCCTGTGGAAAGAGGCAGGTTTTTCTGGTGTATTGAAACTTTTTTCTTCACCGTGTATATACATTTCTAATGTTTCCTCAGTTCAAATTTTGCAAACAACATTATAAAGTTCCCATACAGCTCAACAACTCTAATTATCACAATTACTTTTCTTTTTTTTTTTTTTTTTTGAGACTGTAACAAAGCACAGGACTGAAAGATATATTTTCCATTGCTACTGTTAGAGTATTTACGTAGCACATCAGTCTTCTTGTGCACTGTGTTGCCAATAAGGTAAGTGAACATATTATCTTCATTGTGAGTAGAATATAAGAAGCAGAGGAGTAGTAAGAATGAATACATTAATCAATCAAAAGGGAGAAAAATATGCAAATGATCTTGAATATTTTTGCATAGTTTGTAAAACGAAGTCGAACAAGATTTTTGTCCCCTACTCCCAGACTTAATTCTCAAAGCTGTCTCAACTTAACTTTTGTTCTCCCAATCCTCTGTGAAAGCTTAATTCTGGATGGATTTTATACTACAGACTGAGAAAGAAAAATTACATCTGAGAATCACAGAAGCCAATGAGGTAGCTTCACCCTGCAGGGTTCTAGAAGTTCTTAATTTAAACTAGGAATCACTTTTGCTGCAACTGAAAGGCAGAAAGTCTTAAAGTGGCATAATTCGAGGGTAATTCCCTTTAGTTCTGCACTATATAATTCAGACATTTGGAACAAGTTAAGCCTGTGAATTTCTGATGTTGGCCAGTGCACTTAATACATTTGCTGGTTATCCTGTCAGGCTAAAGGAAACATGCTTTTCTACTCTAAAGTCTTCATTTTAATGGTAGATGCCCTTTAAAAGTAATTAAAAATGATACAAAAAATTACCAGTCTGGATTTGACTAGGTTTGTTCTTCATCTTCTTTTCCCCTGCTCTTTGCAAAGGTAAATATGAAGACAGTGTTGTGAGTACAAATTCCAAGTGACTTTGGAAAGAATAGTTTATGTTTTTGAGATTGCTAGATTTGCTTAGCAAAATGAGTTTTATGCTTTTCTCTCATGCTTCAAAGATAAAAAATGTAAATGGTATTATCTATGCATTTTTTATATGGTTGATAACACCAGGTAGATGATTGGTAATAAGTTAAATAAGGCCAATGCAAAGGGTGATTGAGAGCAAGACCTCAAATGGTACCATCCTTCAGTAGGAGACTAATGCCTCTCAGAATGTTCAAAGGCAGCAACATCAGTGCTTGCCAAATAATGTAATTCAGGCTCTCTCCGAGTAGATATGTATTAGGAATCAGTCTTAGATTTGTGTCACACCTAAAGTCTGGTTTTAAACAGAATCAGGACTGCAGATTGCATGAAGATTTAATATCCAAAACTTTGTATTGCTAGCCTTTCTTTAAAGGTAAAACTAATAATCATGAAATTAATTTTTAATTTCTAATTTTAATTTTTATAAATACATAACTAAATAGAGTATAATTTAAAAATCAAATTATCTGAATCTGCAAGTCAGTGTGTGCCCATCAAAATTTCAAAATCCTTCTATATCCCTGAAGGACATTATCTCAATATATCTTCCCTTAAGGTTGTGATTAAAAGCTAGTGGGCAAGAAAGAAAGTTTAGATGTGTGGGGAAATCCTACCTAAGAATAAAATCAGTGGGAAACAAATATTCTTTATTTAACTGTCTTTTTTTATAAGGCCAGAGAACACTATCTCCACTTTTTGATAAACATTTAATTATATGAACTTTTTAATTCCATTCCCCTCCAAAAAAACAGACATAAAATCAATAATAATAGTAAAGTAAAACATCCAAAACTCACATAGAAAAAAGAATCTTAATGAATAAACAAATCTTCTGATAGTACTTAAACATATATTTTTTACCTTAGGAAAGTTAAAGATAATAGTGTTTTTCTCATGAATTCTCATCCCCATTAAAAATATCTTACTACATATATAGTTTGTCTGTTAAGGTAATATGTTTAGACTACACATTTTACAAATTAGTTAGTTTTTCCTTTCCTGAATACAGAAAGAATTTTTTTTTACAATTTTTCCACAAACATCATTGCAACTATATGTGTTATCTGTATATCTAGTCACAGTCATTGCCAAAATAATATAAAATGGCATGTCAAAATCTTTAGTAGGCACTGACTTATAAAAATGTTATTATTTATTTAAAAAGAATAAATAGGCGCATAAAAAAACCCTATAGACTAGCAGTTTCATTAAACTAATGAAATATTTGTTAGAGGTTTACAAAAAGCTCTCTAAAGTAAGTTTTTATGTCTTAAAGATGCTACATTTTTTGAAAGAAATTACTTGACAGAGCTGTTTTGAATTTTAATTATTTCTAATGATGAAAAATATGTATCAAGGAAATGCTTCCCATAATAAACAGTTTCTTCTTTCATACATGCAAGAAAATTACTTCCCATGATTAATTCATTTATTCAATTAATTTAAATAGAAATTATTTTGGAAAGATAAACACTAGTTTTCAAAAATGAGATGTATTTTCATTTTATGTCAGGTATTTTGTAAGGTGTCATGAAGTGACAGATAAAATTACATAAACTGTTAGCAAAGATATCTATCAAGAAGCTAGTAATGTATGAATACTAAAACATAAGATTTGAAAAACATTCAACTCTTAAAAAGAATATAATTCCCATTTTTATTTCAGTATCTCTGTCTGGAGCCCTCTTGAAGAAAAATTTTTCAATCCAAAAATTGTCTATTTTCTTTTACCTGAACATAATTATGTAAATAACTAAAATATATGTTATAATGAAACTGTCTCCCTTATGGAATTAACTATCTTATAAATTGACGCCAGAGTTACATAATGGTTGAGGTTAGAAGGCCCTTTGATTGTCCTGTCCAACTGTCCTTCTCTAGACCTACCCACATGCCTCGGGGGCTGAGACTTCTGGAAGAAAACCTTGACAGTAAGGCCAAGGTGGAGGAATAAGCCAAAATATTCCATGACTCCAATTCCTCTGGCACTACCTCCTCAGCCCCACGTTTTCCACAGTTCCTTTTACTGCTTATTTACCTGTAGAAGCCTTTCCCACTTCCCTTCACAAACTTTGTCATATTCAATATCTTTTAGCCTCTTAAATCTCATACCTACATGCTTAGACAGTGTCGCTACATTGCTCCTGCTTCCACATCTTTAGTTTTAATTTATTTTTGAGTTGAGGATGACTTTTTTCATCCATGCAGGCCTCCTGCCACCTTTGCTTGGTCATCACAATGGACCATCCTTGATCTTGAAGGTGAATCTATACACACACACACACACACACACACACACACACACACACACACACAAGAGCAAATCCCCCATAAAACCCATACAAAAAACCAGCATTCTTGACCACCTTCTTCACTCTGGCACCATCTGCTATTCGACTCTTACAAGCAGGTCTCTGAAGAGGCTGAAGTTTTCTCTTAAAAGTCCGGAGCTCTGATCATGTTATTTATCTTTCTCCTTCCTCTCAGGAAGGAAAAAGGCCTTTAAGGCTGAAGTCTTTTAGAGAAGGTCCAGCCAATCTCTGTAGCACCAGGGACAAGACAATTCACTGCTCTCCATCTTATTTATTCTCAACACAAGAAGTCCATCAGTCTGCCCATCTCCTTCAGACATTCCTTTGCCGCAGACATTCCCTACAGATCTAGTGGTGCTGAGCTGTGTCTGCCCCCAGAAGTTGGGCCTGGGCCAAAGTCTCTGATGTTACAGGCACAGCTACTGCAGTGGCTGCTACACAGTGCCTGATCCCCCATCCCTGTCCTGAGCACCGATCCTGACCCCTCTCTACACAGAAGATTACATCTGTTAGGTGCTTCTGTGAGCCATGCTCAACAACCAGCTCTTATATGGCTCCTTCCCTTGCACTTGCTGCAAGGATGCCTGACCATTCCTCACCAGCAGTCCCCTGTTACCAAGGGCTGCTCACAGAGCTTGTTAGAAGCTGGAGGCTGGAGGCTGGTAGTCATGGCACCCCAAGGTAATACTTCTATGTCAGCAGCAGGCACTTTGAAATTTATCAGAGATCTCTCACAAGTTTTACAGTTGGACAAAGATCTTGGACAAAGTTCCCAGAGGACTTCTGCAAAGCAAAGCCCGGGAACTGCTCCACAAACTGGTCAGACAAAGATCTTGGACAAAGTTCCCAGAGGACTTCTGCAAAGCAAAGCCCGGGAACTGCTCCACAAACTGCTCTGTCTGTTGGCTTAAAAGCCCTAATTGCCTTAAACATGGGATGAGGATAGATAATGACCACTGAGATTGTATATGGTTCCTGGAATGGACTACAGATAAGTGTCACTAGTTTTAGAATCACTGATGATTTACAAGCTTATTAGATGTTTCTGGTATTTTATCATGTGGACTGAAACATAATTAGAAAATGACAAATATTGTTATTCACAATGTTGCTGCTACATGTAAGTACATAACAGAAGAAAATAGCATGACATGATGATGATTAGTCTGGGAAAGACTAATGAAATTGTTATTCATGTAAAGGTCAGATTTCTTATGTATTTCCTTCATGTAGATGAGAAATGTGAGGTTAAATAATTAGCTATTTATATAGTATACAGCTTGGATCCTAATCCCTAAATGGTGTTTGGAGCCAACACTCAACACTGTTAACCTTTAATGAGATGACACTTTAAAGCTCATATCACATTGTACAGTTAGGGAAAAACAAGCAACATGTACACGCACACACACAAACACACACATACACTCATGCTAGAAAAGCAGCCAGGGGAATTATTTTCTAAAAACTTCTGAGAGACATAGGTGCACCACTTATCATTGTATATACCCATAAAGAATCACCCTATGTTTAGCAGGATAAAAATTCTGCATTTTAAGTTATTTTGAAAATTTGGGCATTTTATGCGCAAAGAAAGTAACAGAAATTAGGAAGGATGTAATTACATTTGGAAAAATAAGTGTAATAACTGTAAATCTAACATTACAAGTGTCCCGCAAGACTGCATAACTTAGCCAGGAAAATAACCATTCTTTGAAATATATTACATTTATATAGAAAAAGATAATATAGAAAACTAAGTATTTAAGGTAAAATGTTGTTATGAAAAAAATCCCTAGGATCTGGAACAATATATTTAAAATAAAAAAATCTAATGATTGTTAAAATAGAAAAAAAATACACTTGAAAGCACTGCCACATTTTCTCTGGACATTATTTCAATGACTTCAAGTGAAGCTAGGCCAGCAAAGAATTTGCTTCCTAACAGTTTTTTAAACAGAAGTGATAATTATTTCCCGCAATGCTGTTACCAGACAGATCAATTTTTCAGCTTGTATATGCCTTAAGAAAACATATCCCTAAAGACTAAAAGACAGCTACTAAACAGAGCTACATAATATGTAACATGTAACTTTTCATTTCTGGTTGTAATTCAATTGAAACTTGAAGTACACTTAGCTAGTGCCTTTAATAGTATTATATAATTGTAATTTTATCTCTGTTTAGGACACTATTTCTGGAAATTTCTCAATAGATTATATCCAGTAATTTAAATGTCATTTAATAAATTTTTGGTTGGTTGGTTTTACAGCTATGGCATGAACTTCCGTTTTCTCCTTTTCTAGTACCTATGCAGAATTTTTATGGCAAAACTTTAAATAGTCCTAAGGCTTAGCTACAAAAATAGCTAGAGTCCCATGGAGTACATTTCTTAGCATAAGCCTACCAACTCTGGAAAGGCAAATTATTCTATATGGAAAGTATTGTTGTAAATATGATCTGAATAAATTAAAAAATAGTGGCTCCTGATGTAGATATCTAAAGTCAATAGGCTTTCCCTGATCAGCCCTGATTAGACTTCTGATAGACCTGCAGTTTCCCTACCTGCTGCCCGCCAGAATCTGTTCTGACTCACCGAGGCAGGGACATGCTTCTAAACCTTCAGGAGTCCTATCTGACAGCTATTCTTTAAAATTTAGAGAACTTATCAGAATATTGATTTCTCTGAAATGGAGCTGACATGGGCTTAATTTGGTTATATAAATATAGTAACTAGTGGCACGTGAGATTCCCTTGGTTGTCTTATCTGCCCTCTAGTTGTCCCGCTAGAGGCTACAGATCTCTTGAAGGTGGTGAAATATTATGAACATCTACTGTACTATGAAATATTTCTGATGATCTACTATATCTCAAATAATGTATCTCTTTGTATCAGAGAGATACACAGTGAGACAAATCACACTCATTGTGACATCATAGCTCCCATACCTGCACATGTAAGTAAATCTTGGCTCTAGGCCTCCTGCCTTGGATTAATAACTCTTGCTACCTTATCCTAAAAGCATGCTAGTAGACAATAAGATCTCATAAATACATGTGTTTTCCATGTCCCTTTGATGAGTTAAAATCAGATCAAAGAAAATCTCTGCAGCCCTAAAAATTAGCATTGGTATAAAATTATGAAAGTATTAATTTCTGATCTCTGACAAAGTTATACACTTCATGTTAAATAACTGTTATTTGAAAAACTAAAATGTTCAGAATTACCCATGTGCCATGATAACTCATTGGTTCCTTTTTTGGGAACTCAACGCATGAACTTCCAGTCATGTCACATCTTCTCATCCTCCTCTGCCTTCTGCATTTCCACTGAATATCCACAGAATCTCTACTGCAGTCTTTGCCCCAGGATGCAGACACTTTTAATTTTCATTTTTAGATTGCAGGAGAATCTCTGCTCTTGTGCCCAGCACGTGTCCTCCCCCTCCTTCACTGATATCTGCAGCACTGTTGGGGAAGCATATTTTAGCTCCTGTCCCCAGCTGCTCTTGCACAGCAGTATTTCCCCCTTCTTAAATACATTATCCCAGAGGCACTACCACCTTTACTCATGGGCTCAGTCCTGGCAAGCAGCATTCCCTCTTGGAGCCAGCTGGCATTGAATCTATTGGACACGGGGGAAGATTCTACTCGGCTGCCCAGTAAACATGTAAGGATGTATCTATAAATGCTTTACTCCAGGGAAATTTCTATCCTTTCTTAAAATCAATGTAGTCTTTCTTCCCTGAGTCCTTACTGAGGTACTGTATTCAAAGAATATTATGTTTGTTTCCTGCAGAGAATTTTGTTTGGGAAAAATCTCAATATGTGGTTACTTCCAAGCTTCCTTGGGGCTTCAGAAAAGATAAAGTCTCTACTTTTTTAAAATTACAGAGGGTTGGAGTAGCAGATTTGCTGATTACAGAAAGTAGAGTAATAACACTACAGAGAAATTCTGTAAAAATTATAACAAAATAGCTTATAAAAAGAATGCATGCCATTTGCACATTATTTATAGCTTTAATAAGAACATCCAGTGCTTTAGGATTCCGTGAAATAAATTTTCAGTCAATTTTTTTCTACTGGACGGCAAACGTGCAATGCTAAATCTCTTAATTGAATTCATATAGAATTTCTGTTTGTTTGGTTTCGGGTGTCCCATGTTCTGCCCCCAGATTTTATTTATTTTGCCTCTTATGTTAAAAGAGACACTGGGACTTATAACTACTGAATATTCCCTGGCTGCAGGAAAATAGTTACACCCCTGAGGTTTGATAGTTTAATATTTTCATTACTTAAGGTGTTAAATGCCAGTGATTTGTATTAACACCAAACCCCAGATTTCACGTTATGTTCAATTATTTTATATGAATATCCACTTTTTACTTCTTTGCAATTTTACTTGCATATTGTTCACTTAATTTCTCAAAACAAACAAACAAACAAACAAACAACATCCCCATTTATTTTGGCAAGTGAAAATCTAGTTTAGAGAAAAAAACAGTACTTGCTTGCCTGGAGCTTGTTTACATTCCAGCTGTGAAATAATGTGTCGCTTGTTTCCAGGACCACAGTTTCATTCTGTCATGCCTTACAAAGGTATAAAGTGACATACTTACTTTGAAATGCTATCTTAATCATACAGATAAAAAAAAAGAACATGTTTTTCCTTATAAATTATAAATCTGAGTACTTTTCTTTATAGGAAAGTTAGTGATGCATTTTTTTTTAATTTGCCCACACATTTTTCAGTATAAAATTTTGTTACTGATTGTCTAGGAAGGTGTTCCTGATCTGGGTAAAAGAATGTCACACAACTCAGGTAGCTAAAGTCACTCAAACTGTTGGATTTTCATGATGACTTGTTTATATGTCTCTGTTCAGAGCATTTCATAGGCACTACTACCCACAAGTACAGCTGGTGAACAACTGTTTAATAAGCAGTCAAAACTAGGGCTCATGCCTGGTCCACTTGAACATCTCAGTGAAGTTATGAATTGCTGTCAAGTGTGGATACATGAAAAATGTCTCTCTCTCTTTCTCTCTGTAATTGTTTTCTGATTCACCAAGTATGTTAGTATAGTCTGACTTTTAAAACAAGGTTTAGCAGTGTTACACTATGAATTACAGGAAATACTATAATTTATACCTTTCTATGCACTTCTGTCTTTAATAAAATCACTGTAATGCTCTTCCAAAGAAACAATGAGATGATACTGAAACTTAAGTAGATGGCAGATAAACAGATGGATCAATAAATTATAAACAAATAGAACAGAATAATAGAATATCCTGAGTTTGAGAGGACACACAAGGATCATTGAGTCCAACTCCTGAATATTTTAAATATTTAGATTTCTTTCTTAGACAGAGTTCCTCAAAATGAAAGGAAGTTTCTTACTTGGAAAGCGTTTTCATAATTACATTTTTGCTTCTTTGGTAGTCACTACAAGCTGAGAAAAAGTTTAATTAACTGTAGATAAAGAGACAGTTGTAGCTAGATGGAAAAAAAGTCCCGGTATCTTTAATGGAATTTCCTGTAGAGCTGCCCAAGTCCAAAAATTCTGAATGAAAGTGCTTTAGTTTTTCAGCTTTTGCTCTTTCTGAGATCAGTTATCAAGAAAAGCTGATGCCAGAAACACTTATGGGTATTCTCAGTTCAGTCAGAGAGAAAGGAGAGTTTCTTACCAGGCAAAAGCCTGGAAAAGAGTTGCAAAGGAATGCAAATAATTCTTTATCTCTCTTGTTGTTCACATTGTTTATAGATATGTTCTGCCACTGTGCGTCATTCACTGCACAGCAATGGTGTGAGATGTTTTTACTTTAAGACCACTGAAATTAGTCTGTATGATGCTCTCTATAAAAGAGAGATGTATTTGAAATAAAGTAGCTATTGTTCACATCACCTAGGCTTCTGAACTGGAGTTCTTTCATTCCCATCCTGCCTCAACGGCGACAAACACTGAAAGACCACGTAAAATACTTGAGATGGTCATACCCTCTAAAAAATAAAGTTGAGATCCCTGATATTAGAAAAGTCTATATAAGAGTGTATATATATAACTTGTACATGCCTGGAGTACTAGAACAGAAAAAGGGAAAGTCTCTGCAATAATTTACATTCTCATAATCATGAGGTTACTGTTTCAAGTAAGAATTTGCATTGAAAGGCTCTTTCTGGAAGCCTTATCATGTTCAGGAAAGGGTACAAGGCTCTTGGAAGCAAAAAAGGTTCCAACCTGGCAGCCTGTGACTCAGTCTAACTGAATTCTTGATTCAGTTCTAGAAGAATGCCTGAAGGTTAGGCTAAGTATATTTCACTTAGTATAAAAATAATCTTATAATGTAATTATTTATGTGTATATGAATAAAGATATATTTGTTGTCAATTAAATTAGCAGAATATTTAGAAAGCCACTTTTGTTTACATTAAATTGACCAAATAAATTCTATTTAATTGACTGTAAATCAGAGACCTTTAAAGCAATTTTATGTGAGACAGGTGGAGAAAAATTTTAGAATAAAATACCCATGCTATTTCTGGTTTTTCTCTCTTGAAATGATCTGCATCAAAATATTCCACAATTCTTTTGAAGAAACCATCTGCTAAAGGTCTTATATACTTTAACATGTACTGGCAAGCCTCCTCACGTTCAAAAATGTCATTTCTCCTTATGATCTCCAGCAAAGACTAATGCAGCTGAAAGGGGGAGTTCACAACTAATTCAGAGAACATTGCTCTGATGGGATTTTAACCGTGCTTATGCTACATTTAAAGTACAGAAAATCAAAGCAGTATAGCTGTCATGTTTGAGTGCATCCATAAATAGTATTGTATTCTGGTAGGACTAATTGCCAACACAAAGGTTGGCATGTTACAAAAGCTAGTACAACATATTCAAAATCACCTAGGATTATGGAATTCAAGCATAAGAAATCATATTCCACATCCAAAAAGAAAGAAAAGAAGAAAATAGAATTTGATTTTTACAGTTTCTTTCAAGATATGAACACTGAATAAGATGTAGCCTAGATAGTATTAACTCATTTTTACACTTTTTTTTTTTTTTTTAATTTATTGGCACCTCTACAGATTGATTTTTAGATCTCAGCCTGAAATTTCTCTTTCTGGGTGAAACTCTCAAGTCAAAGCTAGATATATTTTAGAATTTATATGCCATGTGGGTAATGTCCCAACATCCAGATATTTTCTGCTACAGATTAACTACTAAGAAATGTAAATAAAATCTTGTTGTCCAAAATTCTGCCTTTCTTCTGAGCCCTTTGGTGTCATCTTTACCCTGAAGTAGATTTTTACTGCCTAAAAAGTAGGGAATTGCTTAAAGTCATAAGGATTAGGCAGACACTGACAAAGAGTTTCCAATGCTCATGTGTTTGACAGGTAACAGTTTTCTACTAAATGCCATGTGGCTGTAATTTCTTCTTTGTCTCTGTGAAAAAAAAATCAAACAAAACAACTTTCCATTGGAAAAAAAAAAGAAAGCCAGGTTTCGAGTTAAAAATTCTTGTCTTACATCCATATCTAACACAGAAGAAACACAAATTCTGGAGATAATTTGAGCAATTGTTTTTCCTGACTTTAAAAAATTACTTTTGATTTAGTCTTCCTTCCTGGCTGCTAGGAGCTACATTAGTATTTACTTACTTTTTTTTTTTAATCTGTGGTTCTCAGCAAGTAGAGATCTTAGCCATGATTTTTAAGTTATAAAAGTAGTGCAAACTCATATTTTCCTTTCCAGGTTATCTGAAATTACATGCAAGTTAATAACTACAGGAGCAAATGGTTTCCAATTTTTCTATGAGATATTATCTGTGACTTTTGGAAGGTATTAATCTTCTGTATAAACCTTGGAGATAAACATAAACAATGAATATTTTGTGAAATAAAGTGAATATGTTCAGCTAGGTTTTTCTTTCATTCTTTAGTGACTTTTTATAGAGTATTAGCTCAAGTGGTATATGCACAACATCTGACAAAATGCCAGCTCATTATCATCATTGGTATCAGACCATTATGTCCAAATCTATCATTTTTAATGGCTAAAAAATATAATTATATGGCTATTGCTATATATGAAGCTTATTAATTATATTATTAGTGATAAATGAATGAATTATACCTCTCTTCTATGTATGAGTAAAAAGTCTAATTTAGGTCATCAATAAAGTATTCATACATTTATATTATTGAGAGGTACGTATCAATTTTTAACTTGCAGAACAAAGCAGTTCACTTTGGTAACAAGGAAAAGGAAATGCATGACATAGCCATAAGTAAATATAGGTAAATTATAAGCATTCTTTTAGCTGAACACAAAGAGAATAAAAAAAAAATTACCTGTTCTTTCAGCATCTCACTTTCTTTGCTCTACTTGCAAGATTCTTCAATGTATTCAATTGTCTTCTCTATTTGGGTGGAAAAAATAGTATGGCTATTGGTTATATACAGTGTACTGTAGCAATTTACATTGCTTTATTTACACAATGAAAATTCATTTTTAGAAAAAAAAATCGGGGGGATTTAGTTTAATTGTCTGCAATTTTTCATACATAATAACATTGAGAGAAAACAGATTTGATCATGGAATATATATAGCATGAATTTCATGTGAATCTGTTATGATTGATTAGCTAAATCATCTTTTGAATAAGAAAAAAAAAAGTGAGTTTGGGACAGTTGCCAAAAATATTGTTATGAAAATAAATGATCACAAAAAAGATGAACATGACTTCAGAACTAATGCCTCCCTCAGTCCATTAATTTAGTAAATTCAAATCCAAAATGTACTCATCCTTGAAAAGTATCCATTTTATGAGAATGAGAATAATGAGAACAGACATTATTTTTTATGTATATACAGAGGCTTCTGTTAATATAGTGCATCTTCAAATAATACTTATTACTTTGTATACTTATATACATACATTATAAAAAGGTACTCCTCAGAGTGGCTTCCCTACTTCCCCTTACATGTACATTCAGATGTCTTGATGACATGTCAGAACAATCACACAAGCACATGTGAAATATACATAGATATATATCAATGAAGTTCACCCATTCTGAAAAATGTAAAAAAATCCCAAACCAAACCACAAGAAAACCCAAACAAACAAAAAACCCTAACCAAACAAAAAACACAAACAAAACCAACCAACCAAACAAAAGCAAACAAACAAACAAAACCAAACAAAAAAAAACAAAACCCAAAAAACAACCAACCAAAAAAACCCCAGAAAACCAAAAACAGCAATAAGAAAAAACAAAACCAAAAAACAAAACAGAAAAATAAGTTTCAGATGTTAAACCTCTTCATGAAAAATCAATCCTTTTACTTCCAGAAGGTTCACCTGTTTTAGTAAAACTTACTCTAAGGAGAAATTCTAATTTTCTCTCTCCACTCCCAAAGCTTGCACTGCTCCTGAGCTAAATATAGGAAAAGAATTCTAAAGTAAGAAACTCTTTAAACGAATCTTTGCTGCAAATATTTTCTAGATTCTATTACTTGAATTACAGAAAGAAGAATGTCTTACCAGTTAAGACCTCATTCTGTTTTAATACAATGGCAAGAAACCAACCAATCAACCAACCAACCATATCCAGATACTGCAAGCTGTTGATCAAAAAAGGAATTTCCTGTCCCCTCTGCAGTCTGAGAGAACTGAAGATGTATAACATTTTCCCACCTAAGTGATTAGTCAGAAGGGTTTGTCTGGCCTTCCTGGTAACTGACAGTGGCAAGCCTGCTGAGAATTCTGTTATTGAGATCACTGGAGTCACTACGGCATTTGGAGTTCGGAGGGCTTTGACAGATTAAAATTTACCAGGAGAAAAGTTATCAGACCTGTGACAATTTTTTCATGAGCCTGCTGTTCAAATAAAATCCTTCTTTTCATCAAATTTGTGAGGAATTCAGTTAATAAGTAAATTTGTTTTAAATAAAATGTTTTTAAAATCGGCTTATACCTGACAGTGGTAAACCTTAAAATGAATTTAGTGCAGCTTATACATCTATTAGAAATCATTCTGAATAATATCCAATTCACCAGACACTTACTGACAGGTTAATGTTTATTCAGAATTAATCTCTGGAGTAACACAAGGTCACGCACTGAATGAGGCAGTTAAAATGAACAACTAAGATGCTACTCCCAGGTACTCAGCAAGTCTTTAGGTGTTGCAAGTCCCTTCAGTAGGTTAATGCTGCCATCTGTTATGTGCTATATTCTATACTGGTTTCTCTTTCATGGCATAATTCATTATAAAATGAATTTTCTGTCTATGATTTTACATTAACCTTAACTGTATCTGTGAAACTGTCAGCATTCAAAAGAATTACCTTTTTGTGCTGTACTGAAGATTAGTTAGCAGTTGTAATTGGTTGGTATTTTGATCAGATTACCCTGATTAGATTTATCAACCAACAAATATTGTTAGGCAAAATGGAATTTTATCAGTATTAGTTTAGAAACTGTTGTGATGAATTATTCAATTGATTCTCATAATTTCAGCATTGTCTTTAATGAATAATGTGGAAAAACAAAATAATAATTATATTGTCCACTTTGTAAAATTTTGGATTAAGGAAATCCTTATCAGTTGTGCATTAAGGATAATGAAACCTCAGGAAGAAGTATACAGAGAGTTATTTAGGATTTAAGACCTAGACCAGAACCAGGCATAGTTGTTTTTTTTTCCTGTGGTTCTGTGTTGTAACAGGATCCAGCTCCATGAAGACAGCTTTTATGTGTCAGATCAGTACCATTGATGAGCAACAGTTTTAAGATTATAACATTTTATATTTGCTCAATGAACCTCCTTTCTCACTCCACCCCCATTATTTTATAAATGATTGACTATCTTCTACCACAAAAAAGCCCAAGTTTTTAAACTTTTTTTGAAAAATAGGCCAGAGTTTACATAACCCACAGTCTTGATTTTCAGATGTTATAGTTAGGCTATTAATGTACCAGAGTATGAGAGCAGTACATACTAAACCACACCATGTCTGTGAGGTTTATTTAGTACTGGAAACTTATTATTTACTAGTCTACTCATGGGAAATTTACTTCAACAGCTATCTCTTTCAGAAAATTTGGGATGTGCATATCTCATGTAAAGATAATGGACAAAAAATGAAATACAAAAATTTAAAGGTCCTTATTCTGGCATCTGAAAATAAGACTTTGTTAAAAGAGATTATAACCACAGGGATAGAAAAAGCAATATAAAACCACAGTAGTTTTAAATTTACATTTACACTGCTTACATCTCCTTTATTTTTCTATTTTCTCCAGCAGTTAGTATTCCTTTGCTTTTCAGTGGAGAAGCTCTCTCTTTTATTTTTTCTCTTCTCTTTTGGTTTAGGTTTGTATCTTCTTTATTAGTTAAGCCATTAAGTGATTTAAAGTGATATATTTGATTTTTAGGTATCTTTTTATAGACAAATAAGAAAGAAAAATCAAAACTCTTAAGAGAAGAATAAAAGATTTAAAACTTTGTGCAAGTTTATGGATATAGAACTTTGGAGGATTTATCTTGCTTAATTTTGTGTCAAATAACCTGATAGGAAAATCCTCAGATTCATAGTTACAGACATTTAGGCAGTATCTTGGGTAGACTATTGTCTCCATGATACATGAGGAGTCACTAGGGAAAAATCTGCTTAGGTTTTTATTCCCCTTTCTTCTAAAGGGAAACAATTTATCTACATTTTTCTTTTAAAAATCTGCTTTTTGTTGTCTTACAATAACAGACTACTCACCATAAATGTATAAAGACATCTGATTAAATATTTGGACTTAACAGGTCCCATAATATCTGAAAAATGAGAAATGTGATATCATGTTTTAAAACATGCAAATAGAGATGGACTTCAGCTGGAAAGCTAGAAACTTATGCTACTGAAACGTCACTTAGACCTAGCTGAACTATTAAACCATAAGTTTCAAGCTGTGGTAGCATGCTGGTCCTGCTGCATTGTTCACTTTTATGGTTAGAGGACATCAAAACTGCAATTGAGAAAACACCTCATCATAACTTTAATGAGGAAGTCACCAGATTGGATAAATGGAGTGTGGATATCAGATGAATGCACACACACACAGACTAGAAAATTATTGTGGTTAATATACTGTTTACATATCTTTAATTAAAATGCTATCATGGCAAGACAAATGCTGTACATAATCCTGGGATTATGTGCTACTGATTCTTAGATTCATTTCTTAATGAATTTCCTGTATTTATTAAAGACAAATGTTGATCTATTACTTTGTGTGACCTAGTATTACTTTATTTCGGTCCGATTTTTTCCTTCTCTGGAACACTAACAAATAAAAACGCCCTTCTTTCTGTCTGGAAGAGGATAAGAGACAGATATAATATATTTTGAAAGACAATAAACCTTGTGATATTTTCTTATTAGACATTTCCATAAGGAAAGAGCTATAATAGACTGTAGATGCATGGTTCAATAGGAAGAGATGCACAGTTACTGAAAAACCTCTATTCAAAGTGTAACCAACAGTTTATATATTTACTAATATATTGACTTATTCCTTTCACAGCATGATTGGTTGCATTAAAAAAAAAAAAGAAATTCTGGACCTATATTTCTACTTCTATGGGTAATAAGTGATCTCTATTCCATAGGTAATGAAAGCAGACATAATACATGGTTTACATGGTTAGAAGAATTTAGCTTGTACTGGTAATGCTACCTGCATTTGGGCTAGCTTAATGCAAAATTGAAATTTCAATCTCTTCAATAAAATTCACATTCTGGGTTAAAGGTGAAAATTACTTGAATTGCAACCAACTTTTAAAGTTATATCAAAGAGCTCAGTAAGGATATATTTTCTTAAAGATAAACACAAATAACAAGGTTCATTAATGTATTGACCCTTGAGCTATCAAATCTTCAGAGATAATACAATCTTGATGAATTATGTTATTATAGCAAATAGAACTTTTCTACAAAAATTCAAGTTAGAACAAATATAAGTAAAAAGTACTATCTCTCCAAGCTAAGAAGTAAATGTTTTGATTTCAGTAAACTTATCATTGAATAAGAAATATATTTCAAATAAAAAGTAAATGTTTGTACTTTTAATCATTAGCATAAAATATTTTTGAATTTAATGTCATCGGGTTTTTTTCTCCTACTATAACTAATACATAGGTAAATTATTTTATTTTCCACCTCTAATAAAAAAACATGTCTCATTAAAATATCAGTTCCTACTGAATTAGCACAGTATTTTTTCTCTCTTTACATTAAGTTCAGCAGATGTTATTGAATTGATTCTATTTTTTATATAAGATGATGACAATACAATTAGGATTTTTTTCAAAACTGTAATTGTAAAATTGACCTTATTAAAATTCAACTTCCTCCATAATTAAAAAAAAAACTAATTACTTGTAGTAATTGGACCAGAAATGACATTTTCAGTTCATTAATATTCAACAAATTGTTTTTGAAGGTGTTCTTGCATGGTTAGTAGTCAGTCTTCAACATTTCTGTTCATTTCTTATTTAAAAGTCATCTGGAATAATAGTTTGCATCTTAATAAGACAAGTTTCTATGAACTGATTTTATTTATAAGGTTTTTAATTGCTAATTAATGTGTGAAAATGTCTGTCTCCTGTAATATTTGTAACACATGAAGTGAAAGGTGAATGTAGTAGAACAACAATTTGCACTTTGCTGCATCACTCTAAATAAGCATGAAAGATACCATATTTCCCATCCACAAATTCTCACTATTCTTTCTAGAAATGTCAAAAGCAGGTTTAATATGTCACGGTACTGTGCCCCTGAATAAAGAAGTCAATTTATCTAACATTAGAAAGTAGAGGCAAATCAAAATAATGATGCATGAACAATTTTATTAACCAGCAAAATACAACTGAGATAATTTCAAGGTGTATAGTGTTTATATTATTTGATGTAATGAATTTTGAATTGATATCATATATGCACTCTCATTCTCTTTATATATTTTTTAATATATGTGTCTGGACTTATAACCTTGAAGTGTAATTCCTCTGATGTCCCTGAAACAGTCGTAGCTCAGTTAGGGCTCAGTCACAGCTACGAAGAGATTTCTGTTCTGATAAGCTTGATCCATGAGCTGGAGTGATGACTTTTAAGGGTAAGTGTCAAATTGCCAATAAAAACTGTCAGATGAAGTGAAATGTGAAGTAATTTTGAGTGACATGTCTGCATCAGAAGTTGAACTGAAATGATTTTGCACTTCCCTTTTGTCAGGCAAAGAGTCTTCATGTGATTTTGGGGTTTATATTTCCATAAGTAGACATAAGTTTTGAATAACCTTGCTTCTGTTTGTTGAATTTCAATATCTTCAGATATTTAACCTAAATGTACAACTGAGAAACTGCAGGTATTTCAAGAATTTTGGGAGCTTCCAAAGTTAGGTTGCATCTGAGAAAGGATGTTGAGGATGACAATATTATACTGAAGGCAATTTTTAAAAATGCATCATTCAGAATCAGCTCCCAAACTCATTTTTTCACATCCTATTTTTTTTTCCTGGGGAGCTTTCTTTACTCTTACAATCCTTCAGTCAGGGCTTTTCACTTCCAGATTGAAAAAATCATTAAATTTACTAGAAAAAAAAAATACAAGTTTTTTTAATTTGTGGGAACTAATGTTGCATAGAACTTACTACTTTAATTAAAATATCACCAACAGCTAAATTTCTGGGCAATTTCTAGTTTTTCCTGTAGTAGCTCATAGCAGCTGTGGCAAAAGGAAATTGACAGCACTCAGGACAAATCACCAGATATTCTATTATTGAAAGGGACATCTCAGTTCTTACCTTTCAAAACAGAACATTTATCAGAACTCCAAGTGTGGTGATGCCCAGAGTACATGCACACCTTGCTAGCAGCATCTCAGTCAGTCTCCAAACCCCCTGTGCTTTCCAAGAGGAATATCATAGTTCCTGTGCTCACAAATCCAGTCCCACAGAAGCATTTTGTTACATTTGAAACATTTTGAAACATTGCAGATAATTAAATTCCCAGTTTAGAAGGTTTATACAGCAGGTTCCTCTTTTAGATTATAAACAGCTTAAAACCAAAAAGAGTAGTACCAAATCAAACATTTTCAGGTATCTGCAGTTTCATTGCAGTTTCTGAAAAGAGGAATGCAAGAGATTCATGTCTGCTATTCAAGGGCAGTAGTGTCCGCTAGGATATCAGAGAATGAGATGTAAACATCACCTTTCCACCTTTCAGTTGAACGTCTTTTGGAACAAAGAAGTCTCTGTTCGTGCAAACAGTGTCCCCTTGTTTAGGTAAGGATTCATATTCAACTACTGCAACAGAAGGTTTCACTTCATGCCACTCACAGTTTGAATGAAAAAGAAACACCTAGATGAACATGAAAGTGATATGTTCATGAGCTAGACATGAAGATGATATGAACTAGACATGAACATGATATGTTTCCTTACATATCATTTCCTGACTGCAATTAATGTGCATGGTAGTTCAAAAGACCTGTTAAGTGAATAGATTTAATGACCTTTTGTTTGTAATATGCTGAAAGTTTGTTTTTGTTTTTTTTCATATTTCTGGTGTATGTAGAAGCCTTGCCTCTTTTGAAGCATACCAATACTTTCAGCTCATTCTGCTTTTGTGAGTGAAATATCATGGGATTATCTATTAGAATATTCAAATTGATTTGTAGACAGGTATATTAACTACAGGGGAAATAAAAATGGGAAAGGAAAACACAAAAGGAAATGATAGCTTCCTTAGGTCTACAGTACCATAATGAGTCTAAAATGCTAATTCTGGCATGCAACAGAAGAATTATTTCTACCACAGTTTTGAAATAATAATGATTTTTCTCACACGGTTAATTTCCACAGCTATCAATTACATTACTCATTTTGTAGATTGTGTGTAAGGTGTATAGTTAAAATTGGAAGTGCATGCCATTTGAATAACAGAATGTAGCTGATATATATTTCCTGCATCACTTTTGATGCTTAGGAAAAAAAATTAATCTGCTGTGGCCTTCATACTCAATCAGAAAAAAGTGGTTAGATTTTGCAGGCTTCATAATCTAATATTCATATGACATTCAGAACCACATTTAAAACAGGAACCTAAGATGGGCTTTTTGGAAAAGAAGTCTTATAATAATAATATAAAATCATTTGGAAAAAAAAAAACAAACAAATAGACTCTATGTTTAGAAGCACCAAGCTAATAGAAGCCCTGTTTTGTGCAATGAGTATTAATATTTTGAAACTGGAAATTATGCTCCATCTCCTTTAATCTAAAGGTAGACTGGTGGACTAAATTTTTGAAGGTTTTGAAGGCATATTAGGAAGTCATAGCTCATAATTTTTTTGCAATAATATTGATTGTATTGAAATCAGATGTTGCTCAATTTTCTGTTTGTATTAATATTTGTAAATATAATATTTACTATCCAAAGGGCTTGCATGACTTTCAGCCCCTGTGGCTTTAAATTGCCTGTTCACAAAGATTTAAAATAAATTTTTAATAATAATAACAGTGAAGGTAATGGTATAAGTGAAGAAGCCAGAGCTTCTTTTGCCTGAGCAAACCCTGTGCTAAACAAGAATGCAATTGCCCTTCATGTCTGAAGATGTGCAGCTCACAGCTGCAGAGCTCAGAACTGTTGCATTGCCTTTTTACCATTGTGCTCACCAGTGCTTCCTTTCCAGTGACTGTCACAACCCATTGCTAGAGGCCACGATGTTTGTTATAAATTCTTGTCAAGCTAAACATAGACACCAGACCATCTACCAGGGAACTTGCGATTTTATTGTACAGTTGCCATAACTCTGGCAACCAGCCCACTGTTTAGACCCAAAGAGTGCTGGCTCACAAGCCCTTAAATTCATACAGTACCCTTTTACAAATGAACGTTAAATAATTTTTGTACAGTAAACTTTGATAACTTCTCAGTTATGCCTTGTGAAGGCTGACCTAGAGCAGAGGCTGGATGGAATTGAAGTAGGGATTTATTAGGAAGCCTCAATAGATCCACCTTGGGCAGCAAAAGGCCCCAACCAGGGCTACACCCAAGATGAACACAAAATGGTCACAAAATGGACAACCCATCGAGGGGTCTCACACTTTTATAAGTTTTGGTCCATTAGCATGTTGTTGTTAATTGTCCAATTACAGCTTCAGCCCATGAAGTCTCATCCCTCCTGTTTTCCTCTCTTCAGTCCAGCATTGTTTATGATCTTGGGCCTGAGATCTGGATCAGTTGTCCTTGGGTCCCCAGCTAGAGAAGGAATTGTTTTGTCTCCCTACTCCGTGAAGAGAGCTTACTAACCCCTAATATGAAGCCCAGACCCACACACCAAAGCAGCACAGAATCTGAGAAATATAAAAGCTAAAAGGTGAGGCATCATCAGCTTCTCACAAGAAACTTCTCAAAGGTGCTGGCTACGAAGACAGAAAATGCTTTCACAAACTCCCCAGTCCCACAGCAAAGTTCAGCAGGGAGGACAGGGTAGAGTATGACAGCTATTCTTTGCCCAGGCAAAGCAAGGAGCGAGACAAAGACAGTAAAAGGAGAGAGAGAACAAAAAATATAATTCCGTCCTTAGTTCCCATGTTTGTCCTGCTGAGTGGGTGATCCAGAACTGGGGTAAACAATGAGAGTAAAAGAGAAGAAAAAAGAATGAGGGAGCCTGATTTGCTTCAGGCTCATTTATCTAATTTTTTAATTTATCAAATGCAGTCACAAGCAGATTTTATCCTAGACAGTAGTTTTATTTTATACTGCAGCATAGTTGCAGCTCTACATTCAAATCTGTTTCTATTTTATCCTGTGTTATTTACTCTTTCCAAACACTATTTTAATTTTGCAACACCTGGGCCCAGCCCCATGTAGATTTTTTCAGTAATGCCAGATAATCCCTTTGTTTCTTCTTGTGGGTGTTTCCTTTAGCTAAAATTGCTGACTGGAAACTTTCACCTGGCAGCACCCCACTAATTTGTACAGTGGTGGTCTCTCTTCACACAGCTTTGGAAACAGAGCATGCAACCCTCTGTGCTTATATTTACTATTCCACCAGGGTGAAAGTGTCTTTTATGAATCCACCCTTTGTATTGACAGATGATCTTGAGAACCACCAGGTAGTCCAGCAAGATTGTTTGAAATAAAACCTCAGATCACTGTAGCAAGTATTTTCCATTACTTGTAGCAAGCTGACCTGCTTCTCAAAATCAGGGAAGTTAAGTACAGCATATATTTGATATAAGAAATTACAGCATATATAGTGGTTTTCTTAAATTAATGCTTTCAGTTCTTGAATTATTCAAGCATTTTTCCCATTTCTATTTTCCCCCAAATGCCACTGTAACTGCCCATGGTGCAGTATTATGATGTGTACAAACATCCCCACTTTAATAGCTTTCTTCAGTAGGAGGTCAATAGAAATAGCACACAGTGACCCATAATTGAATGCAAGAGATTTACTGAAACTGATTAAACTTTCAGAGTCATGCACAGGCAGCTATGCTCATGTGGGCTGTAAGTGCCCATCTTCCCTCATACTGACTTGCAGATTTAAGAGTCATGTCCTAGGTCAAAGAATATACTCATGATAGAGGAACCTGAAAGTGCCTGGATGAATAATAATAATTGCAATTAATAAAGTACTTTGCACAAGGGAGAGTTGATGGCATTGCCAGTCTTTCAAAATACGTTGTGGTTGATAAAAATTGCTTAGGTCTGCAAATCTTCTCTTCTTCATAATTTAAAATAATAGTTTAATTTCATTTAAAATGCAAGTCAAATACAGATCATGAAGTCAGACCCCAGACACTTGCAAACTACTATAAATTGAGTGACTTTACCACTTAATAGGGAGCCCAGTTACTGCATTAGACATTCAACTTTTATATATATACACAAATGAATAAGAAAAGAAACTTTGAGGTTTTTTTACCATGGGTGTCTTTTTTTTTTACAAGAGGAAAGCATAAACCACAGGATGTAATTAAATGTAAAACAGATAACAGTTAAAACATTTGAGTTTTCACTGGAGGAAAAAAATTCTGTTTTTTTTATTTTGAAAAGTCATCTTTGAAAAAAGAAATATATCTCTCCTGATTTAGGTAGACTATAAAAAAATTACCCTTTAACACTTTATTTTGGCAGTTATGGTAGAATGGGATTTTTATAAACCATGACAAATTTTAATGGCCAATGAAATCCTATTTTTCCTCAAATTAAAATTTGTACTTCCTGTTCCTTTTTGTTCAGCTTGTTTTGTTCTAGTCAATTACATTTAGATTTATATATCTAAAATTATGATATCTACATATGAAGTACTTTTTTTTTTTTGTAGTTTTTTCACTTGTTAGTGGAAGAAAATTACCATTATTCATCACACTGATTATCTGATCAGTTTTTAATGTCTGCTTCAGGGTAAAATGAGGCATTCTTGAAACTTTATTCTCTGAATCTTCTGATTGTGGTGGGACCCTAAGGCGAGAAAGTAAGATGTAGATATCAAAATTTAAATGAACACAATATTCAACCAAGCAATTACCCACAGCTTATCAGATAAATCATTCTTGTCAGATCTATGTAGGAGGCTGGACTCGGAAAGCAGTTGCCGATCAAGTCTCTTCCCTTCTTTTTCTGTTCATGTACTTGGACAGCCCTAAACTTTTCTTTAGTCCATTCTTAATTTTTATTTCCCTTCTGCAGTATCCAAAAGGGAAGCCTTGAAGATATAAACAGCTTCTCAGTTTACAAGATAAAAAATTTATTACTTTCATTTTGATATACTTCCATTAGGTCATGTCTTAATCAATAGAAGGTAAAAGGCTAATAAATTATCTAAATCTACATATTTTTGAATTCATATAAAACATTATAAATCTGTGTTAATATAAATATTAAGAATAGTTACTCTATCTCTATACTTCAAGCAAACATTCTGGAAGAATAACCATTCTTTCTGCAGCAGACCCAAATTGTATCTTATTTCAAAATGTCTCATGAGAGAAGAACAATGCAAAGAGGATACAAAGTGTTAAGAGACATTTGTATATTCATTTATATAAAAGTTTTCTATGTTTTGTGACTTCTTATGTACTTTCAGTTTATCTATGAATTTATATGCAACTAAATAGGCACAGTAAATAAAATTCTTCTAAAAATACATGAAACAGAATCATTTTCTTTGTTGACCACATGATCAAAATTACCTTCAGTCTGAATAATCTGAGAGTCTTTATTTCTAGTCCATAAAGCTATATTTCTGAATTGTATTTTGCCATCTAATTTAAGGCATATTTTATCACAAAGAAAATTTGCATAGATAAGCAATAGTAGCAATTGAAATGAAACTACTCATCAGAAGTGATAGTAACTGATAGATGGATTGTTTTTAAACTGACTTTTTCTCCTGTCAAAAAGAAAAAAATTTACACTGCATTTAAAGTGTGCCTGAAGTCTCTTTACACATATGTGCATACACTTGCATAGAAAATATGTTTTTTGTATGCTAAATGAATGTCTATGCCTATATATACTGTCTTATATAATGTAGTATAACCTTAATATTTTATTACATTTATTTCATCAAATATATATTATGTTACCATTGATATTTAGTGGTCACATATCTTTGCTCTATTCATGTGGAAAAATATACTTTGGATTTTTATGTTCCTATAGAATGGATTGCAAGGAATGATATTTTGCAAGAATTCTGAAAGACTAAAATAAATATTTTCCTAATGATGAGACACTATCTTTTGAATGCACTTTGTAATACAGGAATCTCTTTTTACTGGAATAAATTAGTCCAGTAGGGGATTATTATACATGCTCGCTAGACACTAAGAGCCAAGGATTGGTCCTGTTTTCCTGGGCCTTGTATAAACTTGGGTCTTCTTGGGACTTCTTCATACCCATTATGAATAAGTGGCCTTTTCTTCATACCCATCATGCTGTGGTCTTTTACTAGAAATGTCAAAGATCATATTTACTGGGTTATATAAACACAGAAATAGTTCCCTTGTATGCGTGTGGCACCATGCTCAAAGTGTTCCATTCTATATTACTGACATGTTTCAAGCCAATCTTTCCACACAGTACAGTTCTAATCCTGTAGCCATCTCTTTTTCATGGTGTAGTTGTGTTCTTTTCTCAGATAATAGGCAAACGGGGTGTTCTGCTGTCTTAGAAACAGGCCCAAACTTTGGTTAACATAAAACCTTTTACATAACATGATGCATATATATTTAGCCTCTAAGTTTCAGGGTTAAAAAAAATTTGCTTTAAATGTTATGTTTTGCACGCACATCTTCTTTTAGTTTACTGAAGGTTGAAAATAATCCTCAACAGCGATTAACAGTATTTGCCATATAAAGAAAGTATAGCATAATGGTAAAGAAGATGTTTATTGTCCTTGCAGTAAGCTCTTTGTTCACATGAAAGGCATATATTAGCACTTCCACAGTCTTTCATCATCATTATGATTACATTCCACACTCTGCAATGTCAGGCAGTTATTACTCATTTTCTTTAAGTGTGAAGTTGTAAGGGGAAAATATTATTTAAAAAAGAAGTAATTTACAAACATGAGCGATTCAAATTTAGTACTGTAGTAGGCCATCCATTTTGTGGGTTAATGTTTAAATCCCTATACAGTCACATGGCAGATTTCATCTCCCTCTTTACCTTTGCCCTCTGCCGTATGCTACTTCTAGTCTTATCAGGCCTTTCCATAAGTGGTTTTAATGTATAAAAGAGCCAGCAACACAGAGATCTAGTTGTATACAAATATATATTTTACCAACTTTGTGTGACAAATCAGCTCATCACAGGATTTTATGAATTCCAGAGACAGCTCAAAAAGGGTGAAGAAAAATGTGTAAGGGGAAAGAGAAAGCAAATTAGAGTGGAATTATTTTATCTTGTCCTGCTCTGAAACTGCAGACTTATGCAGCATTTTGCCTAGGTTTTTAAGTTCAAGATAGAAGAAACTGAATGAAATTTATATTTTCTTTTTCCTCTACCTCTTTTTTTCTTGACCTAAAACTTATGTGGGATTTAGAAAGTCCTGTATTCATGCCTGAATGGTTGTTCAGATTCTAAAAGCCTTTTAGTTCAGTGTTTATTTTTGACCCTTTTTATATTGATAAAAAGAATGGGGGTGTTATTTGCCTGATCATAGATATCAGAGAGCACAGTCCTTAAGGATGATCTGTATGGAAGTGTGAAGATCTGTTAACAAAACAAACCAGTTGCTCTGTCTTGTTTGCTATTTGTCATTCACCACTGTCCTGAAGCCTTCAGTCAATTTTTCAAAGAGCAAAAATGTCATGTCACAAAAAATGTCATGAGAAGTCTTAGTGCCTTGCAAGACTCTTTACTGAGGCACCTAAAAGCTGGATTTTTTCTGGCTACACTGATTGAAAAAAGATGCCTGTCAAATACATTTATACAAATCAAAGCCTATTTGTGAACAGAAATAAATAATGCAGTAACTGCAATAAATAATTCAACCAATCCCAACTGAGTGAAATAGAGCCCCTCCTTTAGAAGCAGTCCCACCACACCGGTACTCAGGCACAATGATTAAATCAATTTGAGCAGCTTTCCCTGGTGATGCTTCTGAGGTATCTGATCTGCTGCAGGAAGCAGGCTTGAAATCTTTAAAACAGTTAACAACTTTCATGAGATCTAAAATATACTTTATCTAAAATGTTGCTATTATTAATATTAATTTGGGTAGCTGTGGAGGCCAAATTCTACTCTCTATTTCAATGATAGCGTACCCTGACTTTACTAATGCTTTACAGATAGGACTGAGGGCAGAATTTAGTTTCTTTTGACTAAAATTTTTTCCCATTGACATATGTGAGCTTGCCACTCCCCACTAATAATAAAAATTATAATTAGTTAAATTTTGTTTGAGTGACCTTTTCTTTAGGACAAACAGGAGGACTGTGACCAATTCAAATCTCTTTCAGAAAGATGCTTCTTAATATACATATATGTCTACACATATATATGTATATGTGCATTTTTCTTCTATATGTTTATATCACATCGATTGTCCTCAAAAACTTCATGTAACCCATTGTTACCCCCATAAGGCTCTAATGTGTGAAAGGAGCATACAAAATGTGCTATGTTTTTTCTGTAAGTGTAATCAACATTATAAGAGTCTAGTCATCCAAATTATCCTGTTAATACAAGAAAATTTCAATAATACTCTTTAAATTGTTATAAAAGTGTGACCTTTCCAGTACCTACTCCTGTACCCTGGTTTTGTCTTCATCTATACATGTCCCTTTGGGTCTTGGTCAACAATTGGTCTCAAGAGTGGATTTGAGGTTTTTGACATCCTGAGGTGTGTTCTGGTGGGAGGCATGTTCATGGTGGGACTTTTTTCCTCATTAGTCTAGTGGTCCTCTTTGTTGTATCATTGAAAGTTTCTTCACCTCTGTCTGCTCCCAGCTGAGGTATGAGTGTGAAATATTAGATTTTGAAGATGACAAGATTTACTCTGTTTCCAAAGCAGTCTTTGGTGAGACAGCTTCTCAAGCTGTGCACTTTGGTTATCAATTCCATGCTTTACCATGATTACTGCTTGTGACATTAAAACTAGAACCCAAATAGGTAAAAAAAAAAAAAAAGAAAAAAAAATTGCAGAACATCTTGAGCCCACTACTTTATAGAATTATCAAAATACAAACAGTATGGATTAGGTTAAAAATCTGCACAATTCTAAAGAATAATGTCATATATTGGATCAGTTTCATTTCATTGATGCATAGGCTGAAACCAAGACAGGGGTTTGTAAAGTTCCTGTTTTATTGTTTGTCTCTGTTTTTCACCAGCCAAATCTATTCAAATTGGTAAAAAATTAATTTTTTTTCCTGAGTTCAATCCATTTTGCCAACACTTTTAACAGGTAAACAATCTTCCTGTCTTTATCTCAATCTGTGAGACTTCTCATCACTGCTTTTTTCCTATTTTCTCTCCCTTCCTGCTGAATGGAGGGGAGTGAGTGAGTGACTGGGTGGAAGTCTGGTTGTCAGCCACTGCTGGACCAACAAGGCCATTTCAATTGTAAACTAAAGCTGCACATATGAAATATATTCCCTGTCCCTAGAAGTTTTAAATCTGCAAGAGGAAAATAAGTTTTAAAAAAGACACTAGAACTTCAGGGAGTATATTCTCAATTTCTTGTTCATGAGCAACAGAGTCTAACTCTGTATAAATTTAAAATATAAGCTTAAGGTATTCAACTTCTTTAAAGCATCAACATTAATAGTTGCTTTTATGTCAGTAAATAATTTTGGGTCCTCTGATCACTGCTTCTTTTTTATTCCTACAACACATGAAATATGTGTTTTCTTAAACCTAATTTTAGTCTCTTACTATACAAATTATATGCATAAGCATACCAATTTAGGAGTATGAATTTCACCTTTATTGGAAAGTAAGGGGTTTTGATCTAAAGAGACCTACTTGGGTTATTGATAAACAAAAATACATATTTTAGAAAGTGAAGATCTGGGTAAAAGTCATATAAATATATATTAAAAAGTATTTTCTCTGTTTTATAAACTAATTTATTCATTCTCTGTGAGTGTGGTTTTCAAAGATACTCTTTGGGGATCTCTGCTGTGTTTGTCTGGGTGAAAACTGTTATGTGTGTCAATTCCTTTTAATTTTCATTTCAGAGTTAATTAGGAAGTATTAAGTATGGAAGAGGGCAGGGGTTAAAGAATTTTATGAGACATATGCCAAACAGTTCTACAGCTACTCTAATTAGATTTAACTTCCAAAGGCATATAGAAAAGAGCCATCAGAGGGAGGTTATTAGAAGAACTATGCTAAACAATTTAAAGTAATTTGGAAACTGAAGAAATAAAATGCATATTCCAGTGGGATTTATTTAAAAAAAAAACAAAACAAAACAAACAGGACTATGTCTTGACTCATTTTATTTCTAAAGAAATGTTGACTAAATACTTGTTAAGAGTGAGTAGAGGTTGCTTTTTTAATTTTAGGAGATGAAATCTAGAAGAATAAGAAATGCTTAATATCTAATGGGTGTATTTTCCTAGTTCCAAGCTGTCTTGGACAAAGTCTCTTGGAAATCAACACCTGGGTGGCACTGCAAAGAGTAAGCAGAAAAGAATAACTTAACCCAAACTCTCTACAGTGTCTTAAAGACTGCAGAGACTCAGCTTGACAACTATCAGGACTTGGTCCGATATATCTGATCTGTTTTTCAGAAGTACTGTATGAGGCACCTGCCAATTTAGTCTTTAGTTATTGCAACATTATGAATAGTAGGGGCTTGATGAAGATTGACAGAAGTATTAATTTTTTTCCAAATGCAACCAAATGGATGGAATTTTATTATATGTTTATCAAAAAACAAGATTATTTTGAGATACCACCTGTCCTGGCAGCAGGGAGAGAGGGAAGAGAACAGCTGCTTTGAGCTATTGCCAGCTATCTCTCCATTTAAATGCTCAGATCCAGAGTCAAATGACTGTGTAGAGCCCTAGTGGACTTAGCAGAGTAGCCTGGTTAGGACAGATTGCTCCCACGGTAACTCTTGACTCACCTTAAGACTTTCTCTTAGCAATCACTTTACGGCCCATAACAGTTGTAAGAATTGAAGCCTTGTTAAATTCTGAACATCCGATGGAGCTGGTGTGACAGACACGATTACACCTGGAGCTATAACTGAGACAGTAAGAGAAAAGACTTGACTCAGTTGGCAAAGCCATGGCCAGAGAAAAGCAAAATAAGGCAAGGCAAGGGAAGAGCATAAGAGCATATGTATGAAAATTTTATAAAAGATGGGAGAGGGTAAGGTTGCATTATCATAATTCCTCCAGAGGTAAATTTAGATAGCTAAATTTTGGTTTTTTTAGGCTATGCCTGTGTCATGGTTTCAGGCTAAAAATAAATTATTAGGACAAGACATTCTTTTATCTAACCCAGTCATGTCATAGTTGTGACTTCTAAGACATCAAGGTCTGTAAATAATAGCTAAGAAAAAATAATGAAAAAACAATGCAAATTATCTTAAAATTTGATATTATTAGATCTGATACCCCTTTTTATTTTCTCTTGTGATGACTAAAGCAAAAAGAACAATAAGTTAAGACTATATGAAATGGTCAAAGGCCTTCTATCTGATATGAGATTCTGGCAGTCACTTGTGGAAAACAGACAGCTAAAAGAGAGGTATAACCACCTCAGTTATCAAAAAAACCCTTTTCTGCCATTTTTTTAAGATTTTTGAGCTTCTTTATGTTTTCTATTAGTCCCAAAGATTTTTATATCTTGTATGAAAAGATACCAAGTAAGGCTCCTGCCTAATTCTTTACTCATCTGTTTCGTTTCTTTAGAAAAAACTAGATAATAAACTTGTGGATTTCTTCTTTTAAATACCCTATGTGACTTTAAAAGCCCAAATCTTACAGTTTTACACTTTTCTGTTTGCCAGGAAGAAGAGTTATAGTCTTTTAATCAGTTTTCACACAGCAACCTTTTAACATATGTTGTCATTTTCTTGGCTCTCTTTCTTTCTATTTGTATTCTATTCCAGAAGTTTTGAGATAGAAGAATGAGAACTGCATGCAGTCTTACAGGCAGAGAAATAATAAAAGGTTTCCACATAATGAAATAATGGCATAATGACATTTTCTGGTTTTCACTTTATTTCCATCTTAATAATTTTTAATGTACAATTTAACCATTTGAGCAATGATGTTCACTTAGATAATTCAATTCAATTTCCGAAATAAATCTCCCATGATCTTCAGATCCACCACAGTTTTTAGATAACCAGAATTTCCTCTCCTATGTGAACAACAGGTACTGCATTTTATTTGGTATTTTACTGTCCTTTCCCTTTTCTCTGGAGCCTTCGCTAAACCCAAAGTTCAAATAAAAATACAATAAACAACTGCTATTTACATAGGGCTTGTACTTTTGTATTCTTAAATTCTTTATTGGTTTTCACACTTCAGTAGATCAGCCTAAAGGCAACCTTTTGTGTCTCTCCAACAATGTTCCTCCTGAGATTTTTTTGTAGTCAATGTCCAACACCTGTAGTGGATTTCCTGTTCTCAGCTGTACTCCCTTTTCTCTCACTAATGAACATGTTGTCTGTGGGTTCAGCACAGAGCAATCTCTCAGGGCATACTCTGAGCCTTTGCCCTTCCTGAGTTCAAAAAGTCAGAAGATTAATATCAGCTGTGCTCTCACTGATCAACAGCAATACGGTCCATTCTAAAATGGAACTTCAGGTGGCAGGTTTACAGTTTATATTCACATTTCCAACTTGGGTTTCCCCTGACCTAATGTATCACTTAAGCATTATGTGGTAGCGCGAATAGAATTTTCTGCTTCAAGTTATCTCCCAGACTCAGTAGAGTCTGCATAATGTAAACCAAAGCAGTTCTTTCTGGAATTCTGCAAGGAACAAAATATCAGAACAAACATGAAACCATTAGTTCTGGCTTGCTGACTTGAGAGTTGTGAAGATCACTGTGATTCTGCTAAAACTGTTCTCTCGCAAGTTTCCATTCCTTAGAAGTATCTGTGTGTTGCAGTACAGGTAAAATTTTAGATTCATAGCAGAGTTTGAAAAGTTTATTCTTTGTGGACAAGTTAATTTCTCATTTGTCTAAGAGAACCAGGAAAACACTGCCCTGCTCACCTTTAGTAGGTATAACATTGCATGGGAATGAAGAACAGTTCCACTTATGTTTGTCTTAAGTTTGACCATTGCTATACCGAAATGTCAAGGAGTGGAACACTTTTCTGTTAGCAGCATCTGTCTCCTTGGCAAATTCCTCAGACAATTAATATTGGCAGCTTTGGAGTAGCCTCTAGCTCTGTCATGTAGCTACCCTTGTCTTTGCAACACTGTTTTATAGTGATTCAGTTTGTTTCTGAATAATGTCTGCAATTTTTATGCAATTACACTGCTACACAAATCACTTATGTGATCTCTAAACCAATCTTTTTATGGAAATATGTAGCACTTATTAGCTATTGACATTCTCCCTACCATTATTTATTATAATAAATAAGAATTACAGCACAAATTATTGCTTTGCCAGCCTGGAAATATTCCAGCCTTTACATTGATTTGGTCCTTTGTCAGTATTCCTGGTTTCTACTTAGAGTTATACAGACATTTTTCAGACTATTGCTCTCAAGTTTAAGCCATGACAGTTTTATCTATTACCAGTAAATCTATGCAATTAAAACCCCGTGTAACTTGCTTAATATTGTCTTACCAGATGGCTCTGTGTAACTGGTTACATAATGGTTTGCTTTATATCCAGCATCAACATATTCTTGGAGATTAACCATTGAAAAGATATTGGTAAAAGCTTTACAGCCCAGATTAAAAACAGCATTCTCAATGTTGATAAATATGTAGGACTTAATTCTGCATCCATTAAGAACAATTATAAATTATTTCCCTGAGTTTACATAGACCAATATATTAAGCATAATAGAGATTTATGAATTAATATAGTCTTACACAAAGATTTCCTGACAAATCCAGAGGTCTAGAGACCACACGCCTAAAATAACTTTAAAAACCTACCTTCTAGTGCTCCCAGTTTGAAACTTTTTATTCTTTTGGGAAATTAATTTTGAAGTTATAAGAACATTTTCTGAGAAATAGTGAGATATATTTTTTTAATAAATATTCTTCTATGAGAATAGAAGGAACCCTTTTTCAACTGCAAATAATTCCATATCTCATCAAAATTCTTATGGAAGTTATGGAGAATTAGGTACTTTATTGCTTTAGAAATCATAGCAAAGAACTCTTGACAATAATATACCTAAAATCTTACAAAGTAGGTGTTCAGATTCTAAAGGGCTTTGTATCCAAATATTGTAAGTATTAAGAAAAAAAAAATTAGTAAAAAATTTTCACATATGAATAAATTATTTTTAACATCAACATGCTGATGAAGTTATTTCTTATCTTATTAATTTTCATACATTAAAATATTTATTTAAATAAAAAGTATCCACTTTTCTAGCATTATTGTCTTTTATATTAAGGCTCTTAGAAGCAATAGCTATGCATCATACATAAAAAGATATAAAGAATTGTAAAAAAAATTATTTTTTTCATTAAAGGAATGAGAATAGCAACTTTATAAGACCTCAAGTGTAATGTTAAAACATATATTTATGTTATTTGATGTTTGAATGGTTTATAGGAGCAAAAATTAAAGATATCTTAGCATAAAAATGTATAAAATTCTTACAATATTTTTTGACAGTTATTGAAGTAGTCATGTAAAATCAAAGTAAGATTATGCTATCAATAATAGATAAAGCATAAAACCCGTATCACATAGAATGCATCAAAGAATCATAGAATCATTTGGGTTGGAAGGGACTTTTAAGATCATCTAGTTCCCACCCTACTTCCATGGCCAGGGACACCTTCCACTAAACCAGGTTGCTCAGAGCCCCATCCCACCTGACCTTGAACACTTAATACCTTGTGAACACTTAAATACGTCCTGAGTGATGCTTACAAGCATTTAGCTGAGGTATTTGCTGGGGATATGCACATGTAAAATGTCACTATTTTCACAAGGCGTTTGATACAAGATATTTGCTACCCACTAAGGGCTTGAATTTATGACTATTAATGCCAATATCTTTTAAGTCTTTAAGTTGTCATGATATGTAATTGATTTCATAATAACACATTTATTTTTCACAAAAACACGTTTTAGAGCAATGAATAAGATTTTACTAAGTGATCAAAAGTATTGGACAAAAAAAATTAATCTAATTGTCATCATCAGTTGGTCACCAGTGGCCTGCAAACTGCATTTTATGACATAAAAATTTAGGTGCCCCAAACTCAGCTTCCCTGAACAAAATTAAAAAATTGTCTTTTGCAACGGATCAGTGGTTGTAGATCAATTCATTTTTCAGTAAATCAATTTCTGCATTGACTTGTTCCTGCAAAGCACAACCCTAAAGTATTTAAAAATTAACCACTTAATGTCAGGATCCAATGTCTATCCATTATTAAGGGTCAAATGCTGACTTTGATGTCACTTGAACTGTTGTTATCTCTTTATCCTATAGCAGCTTCTTTCCTTCACCAGTCCTACTCCATTCTAGAAGAGGGATCTGCACAACTGGATTGCTGTGGCATCACGGTCCCTAAGAAGGTGCACTCCAGAGCTGTGAGCTGGACCTTTTCCTCACCCACATGCTTGTCATCCTCTCCCACAGTGAAGCTTAGACTGAGCAAGACAACACTTTTCACCTCATGGGCTTTAGGTGTTAAAGCACTGAAAACAAATATTTTAATTAGCAGTTGCCGTATCTCCTGAGCTACTCAGATATTACAACAAAATCCAGGATGACTCAGCTGAAGTGTTAAACAGGTGGATAAGAATTTCACACATGCTTGCTGTTTGTTATTTGGTTAGGTTGCCTTTGACATAGTTCAGATTACTCTGCAAAAACACTGCAAAAACAAATGTCTAATTTTTAAAACATTCAGCAGAAAGAAATTAGTATTTGTTTTGTTGGTTAGAGATAAAAATTTTATTCTTCCCCCCTCCCCTCCCCAAAAGCCATGTCTGCGAGCTAACAATGTGTTTGACCCAGTTTATCAAACTGTTCCTAGATACAGAATTTCTCTGCACAAATGAGAACACTTTTTAGTAGTGAGAGATCAGGTCATTATTATTTTTGAGGTTATCCTTATGTTGTGAAGACCAAAAAGCTAACAGCTTGTAACACTGTTTGAAAACATTGCTTGCAGATGGCAACTCTTGCAAATTGCCATTCTATCAGTATGGAATACTTCAAAAGTTCTCCATTTAAATTTTTTAAAATAGGTTTGCTGTGATTAATCAAACTGATCAAATAAAAGTGCAGATAAAAAAAAAGATGGACTACACATCAAAAAGTGAAAACTGAACAAAATTACTTCATAGACATATGTCTGTGTAAGTACAACAAAACAGTCTTCACATAGTATGAGGGAGGGAAGAGGCAGGGGAAGAGAAGGAAAAAAATTGAGAAATTTTCTTTCAAACCATCCATAATTTCATTAAGATATATGGGTACCAGAAAGCAACCAATAGCCAACCAATTTTTCTTTCAAGTGAGAAGAAACACATCTTTTCCAATTCCTCTTTGCTTGTTAATGTGAAGAAAAACAGTTCTACTACACACTTTAACTGTGAAAAATGTCGTCTTTGTTGTTGCTGGTATAGTACTTTTTATTTGAGAAAAAATATGTTTTTATGTTTCTAGTTCATTTGTATTTCTGACTTCAGATTTGATTTGCTAAGGAAGATTTTTGTATGTTAGCTATGATTTTGCTATTGTTTGCTCATACATTTGATAAAAGAATAGAAGAATTACATAGATGCTTACCAGAATATAAATGAAGCAGAAGAAAGAGTATATAGAATTTAAATGTGGGGATAAGAAACTGGCCTTTCTGTGCTCATACTCCTGGTAATCACATTAGTGCAGCTTGAATTTAGAAAGTGCTTTATGTAAAAATGTATAAAGGAGCACGTTTGTAATGCACTCACTAAGAATAAACAAAGTGATGGACTGTAGAGAATTGCCATGGCATGCATTAGGTCAGTCTCTCTCCCAAACAGGGATTTAATATCTCTTTTCCACCCAGAAGCAATAAATACAATTGCTCCTGTGTTCAATCAGACATCCTTTCACTTACATAAGAATTTTTCTTTGATTTTGTAGACTGTCACAGTTAGTACCTCTGGACTGGGAAATGGATATTGGGTAGCATTCCTTTCTTTTTTTCATCATTTATACTATCTATGTACTTCCCCAAAGTAAATGTCCAAAGCATTTAAATACAATGTTTTTGAAATTGAAAGTCTAAATAAAAATATCCGACCAAACTCCAAGATTAAAAAAAAAAACAAAAACAAACACAAACAAAGAAACAAAACAAACAAACAAACAAAACTGAACAACAAACTGAAAACTAACCAACTAAAATAATTCCTAAATTTTATTATTCTCATTTCTATTTCTACAGCTGAGGCACTAAGGTCACAGGACACAAAAGTATTTGAACACCTTTGACAATATTTTCCTCTACAAAAACAGAAGCAAAAATGAAAGCACATGTTATTAGTCTGAAACTTTCACTCAAATATTGTTCCATGCTATCCAAAATCCAAAAATAAGATTTTTATCTTTTACTCCAACAGGTAAACCTTATTGATGATGTCTGTTTCTCCTGACAGTGAGAAAGTGAAATCTTTACACTGAACATATGACAGTTTGTCCATTTCCAGCTCATTTTCTTCTGACTTCCTTGCAGTTCCAACCCCTGTAACACATGGCCTGGGACAGGACTGCAGATCACCCATACCACACCAATATGAGCTTCCTGTATATAGTAATTATTCATCATTACAGCGAATGTAGTGTAGTCTAGGCTTACAAGCTTAATTTCTGTAACCTTATAGCTACTTTTAACTTTAGATATATGTTTAAATCCATGTTTTTCCCTAATTTACTGCTCAGAATCACAGAAGAATGGAAGCTGGAAAGAATCCCTGAAGTAGATTCTTCATACTTGGAATTTCCCTACATTTGAGCAGATACTCAATATAGTTCATAAACTCTTTGGTTTAGGGCAGGAACTACTTGGAAAAGGACAGTGGAAAAAAAGAATTTATATGGTATAGGCAGATGAGAGGTGCTGGTACTGCCATGCATTTCCTTAGCCAGGTGTGGACATCAGAGTACATCTGTTACCTGGAAATTTTGGCAGTATCAGTGCCTGACTTAAAAAAAAAAATAAAAACTCTCTCCTGATCCACTGGTTCAGGTCTATTTCAGGTATCACTAAAGGAGTGGGGTAAAGCACAAAAGACAGGAGGCACCTTACTGTCAGAGCCACAGATGTCAATTGCCCATCTCACATGAGAGTATGTTGCAAGTTCTCACCCAAAGTAAAACACGTGGTATCTGTGATTTACACTGACCTAGTACCCGCTGCATTGGAACACACTGCTGGAAAATGAGATATGACACGCTTTATTGGATTCATATGGGAAGAAATTAAAAGTCAAACCCAGGGTCTGTGCTTTGTTCTTTAGGTACAGGAGTGCCAAACTAAAGCCCAGAGCTCAAGTGGTCTCTTGTAATCAAATACAAGTATCTTGGAATATTGGATTCTTTGCTCCTCTGAAATGGTTGTTCCAAATTTAATTAGAATTCAAAACATTGGGCTGCATGAGGAGGAATGCTGCCAGAGGTCAAGGAGGTGATCCTTCTGCTCTACTCAGTTCAGGTAAGGTCAAATGTGTGGAACACTGTGCCAGTTCTAGGCTTCACAATATAAAAACGACAGATGGAAATATTGGAGAGAACCCAAAGAAGGGCCACTAAGATGAAAGAGCTGAAATATCTCTCATATGAAAAAAGGCTGAGAAAGCTGGGATTGTTTAGCCTGGAGAAGAGAAGATTCAGGGTGTATTACATCAATGTATCAATTATATCTCAAGGGAGAATGTACAAGAGATGGAGACATCTCTTTTTAATGATGCCTAGTAACAGGATTAGAGGCAAGGGTCACAAACCAAAACACACAAAGAATAGTCTGAGCATAAGGAAACACTTTTTTTGTTGTTAGAGTTACTGAGAACTGGCGTAGGTCACCCCAGGATGGCTGTAGAATCTCCCTCCCGTGAGATATTCCGAAGTTCTCTGGCCATGGGCAGGACTAACTGGCTGAAGGTGCTCATTCTTGAGAAGTGGTGATGGACATGACCTCCAGAGGTCCTTGCCAACCTCAATCATCCTGTGATTCTGTGATATAAGAATAAAATCTGTGTCTTTGCTGTATCTGAGAAAACCCAGTTAATCTTAAAAACTCAGTGTTAATTTACCAAACGGACTGCAGGATCTTTCACTCTCTGTACTCCTTCCCATCAAACCCCTCATGTCTGCATGCAATATGCATATTGATAGTTTAGGCTTAACTGCTATATCATTGAATTTTGTCAGCTCAAAATTTCACTTGAGGACTCTTCATCTTTTACATCACAAAAGGTGAAAAACCGCTTTTTGAACTTGACAAACCAGTGTCACCATATACAGGAGCACCTCTGCTATAAAGAGGCTCAGGGAGTTGTGCATGTTTAGCGTAGAGAAGAAAAGGTTCTGGGGAGGCCTTTTAGCAGCCTTGCAGTACCTAAAGGGGGCTAAAAGAAAGGGAAAGAGGGACTTTTCATTAGGGCATATGGTGGTAGGAGGAGAGATAATGGTTTAGATCAGAACGAAGTAGGATTTAGATAAGATATCCAGAATAAATTTTTTACTGTGAGGATAGTGAGACTTGGAACAATCTGCCCAGATAGGCTATGGATGGTCTACCCTTGGCCAGGAAGCATGGGGCTTTGAGTAACCCATTCCCGTGGAAGGTGCCTCTGCTCATGTCAATGGGTTGGAACTGGGGGATCTTTAAGGTCCCTTCCATGCAAAATCATTCTATGACTTTAGAAGACATTGATAAGAAAAGAATTCTACAAATAAGGAAATATAGGTAATGAACTTGATAAAATTGAGTTTTATAAGATTAAAACAGTACTTATAGGAAGGTGAGATTCATTCATAATCCTCTTTCCAACCAAATCAAAACTGATGAAACAGTGAAGTCTCAAAGACAGTACTGACTTCAGTTTGGATGTTTAGGCATGACAGAAATCAGTTTAACTTAACTGATAACTCAAGAAAATCAGAAGAATTTATGAGATAAGTGAGAAGCATCTACCACCAAAATATATCAAAATCATCTCTTGTCACCAGTACCTCATTGGTGCACACTGTGCACAAAAATTACCTACCCAAAGAAATAAAAAATATTTTTAGAGGTCCAAATAAATATGTGATCTGCCCCTAAGATATTAGAAATTTATTTTTAGAAGTATTTTTGTCAAAAAAAAATATGTTCAAGGTTTTTGAAATATAAGGAAAAGTAATTATCATCTTCATATTACATCAGATTCCTATTACTCTCTTTTAGAGTAACAATTATTCTGAATTCCCTGTAGGCAGCCATACAAAGCCTCCTTTGCAAGACATTTAATAGTTCCAGCTGTGAACAGGTGTTCCACTATTTCTCAAAAAATTTCCAAAACCAGTCACTGGGCTGATCTATCACTCAAAGTTTTTCATTGGCTTCTTGGCTAGTTTTCCCCCTAATATATTTTGCCTTCTACATTTTCACCTTCACAATAAAGCGGATGTAGTCAACCAATTGTTGTCAGGCTTTTAGACACCATTTTAAATCATTTTAAATAAAAATGCATTTAACACCTAATCTTTTTTGTTAGCCTTCTCTTTTCAGGTATGGATAAAGAAAATAAGCAATTCTTCTCTAATTTTTATACATAAGTTAAGACGGGTTTTGGAGCTTCATTTTGCTTTCCCTCAAACATAAGGATTAAGATCCTAAACTATTTTGCATTATTTAAATAATCCTAACCCGTTTTTGTTTTATTGAAGGAATGAAATACACCAATTTTTTGCAATTGAAGTTGTTAAGTTTTTAATGTTTTATGTGAAATAAAATATTCTTTTGGCTGGAACTTAGAGAAAATTCAGCATAAATTTCTTTGTATTTCAAAGGCAATAGAATCATTATGTTCTCACCATAAAAATATGGACTGCAGTGCAATAAATGTGGCAACTGGGAAACTGGCATAAAACAGTTATGAGCAAAATGTTCCAAATTCCCTACCTTTTTCCACTGCAGTCTATATTAATGGAGGGGTAACCCAACTTTTTAAAGTGATACTTATAAAAAGAATAGTTGTGGTGAGAAAGACCTCTAATTTTATATGCCAGTTTGAAAAACAGTTGTTTCAACTACCCTCATTAAGAAAATTCTGTGAAAGTAGGAAAAAAAAACACTAATGGAAATATATAAGCTGACTATTTTTAAGTTGCTGATGTTTCAGTTTATATTGTCATTAGTACCAAAATAGCCCAGGTAATGCACTAGAGATGCACTACATTAAGAAAATAATGAAAAAATAAAAATATTTTTAAACTGCCTACTAAACATATATATACTCACTTCTGTTAATGCAAAACTAATGCTAATTTCAAAACACAATCAATTATTATGCTGATTTCTTTTACTGTGCTGAAACAAAATACTAATGTACACAGTACATCATCAAAATGGTAAGAGACATTAATCAGAGAAAACAAATTCCCTACAGTACCTTAGAGAGGCTTGATTTTTTTTTTAAGTGCATCTTTAGTGGTGAGATTATTCTCTATATGACTTTCCAGAACAATTAAAGCATAATTATCAGGTGTGCCATGCATATTACATGTGACTCAAAGTAATTGAAGAATGATATTTTTGTCATTTTCATTTTGTGTTAACCATACATATTGCACCTGTGATCATTGCAGGGAAATGTGATGGGTTTTTTTTTTTCCCAATGATATTTTGTAAACTGTAGAAGTAAGGCGTTACACTGGCTATATGTAACATCTTTGAAATGCCTTTGTTGTGAAGCTATTTCAGCTTGACTTAGTTTTTAAATCCAGCATGAAAGTAGTTCCTTGCTCTAGCTATATCTGTTCCTTGAATTGGTGCCGGAGATGTTACATGCAGGTGAATTTCTTTAGTTTGGATAGTTTTATTACGCTATGATGCTTTGCCCAAGAGATACGATAAAAAAAAACTGATGGTATACAAGAGTATCTGGGACAAAATAGAGCAAAAGCACACAAAATATTCTGCAGTTTCTTTGAACACTCAGTCCTAGAAATACCCATAAGAACTACATGAGCATCAGACCAAATATTACGTACAGACTGAAAAAAAAAAGTCTTTCTGTTCTTATTCCTTTCCTAATTAGTTTCAGTCCCAAGGCAACCAATTAATTGTTTCCTTTAAAAATGAACTTTTCCCCTCCTAAATTCATTCAAGCCCTTTCTTTCCTCAGTCTTCAGGCTCTGGATTTTCCATTTCAAGTTTTAATAATTTGTAAACACTACAAATAAGAAAATTCCTTATATTTTTAATGTTTATTAATGCTTTATTCTTTATATTTTTTAAAACAAACAGAAAAATAGTCTTTTGAGTTGTCCTTCAAAAAGTGCTCATTCTATATAGCAAAATAAATGTAGATATCTACCTCATAAAAAAGAAAATTACAGGGAAGTTTGAAGCTGAAAGCAAAAAATAAGAAATGTTTTTTCCTATGAAATTTGTGCGTGTTTTGGCATAGTATATAATAGTGAAAAAAAATATAGCAGGTTTTGATACAAGTTCACTTCTAGTCACTTAACAACATTTCACTTTCTTTCATACCTCAGATACATATGAACAGAAAAATAGGGAACTGAATTTAAGTCCTGCAATTTGCATGCATGCAATTTCCAAATTAATTATTTACTATTTCTTTTTATGAGGCATCATTACATAGAAGCCTGGAGTGAGGTGTAATAATTGACAAATAGCAATCAGTTTCAACAGTCATATATATTCACTGCTTGGTGTGTTACTCTCATGAGAACAAGGATACAAATAAAACTGTCTGTAAAGCAAGGATTGCAGCAACAAAATTGCTACAGCATTGCCAAAACAGTTTGGAATAGAATTTGTGTCTTGATAAAAGGCTGAAATATTTCTATGAATAAAAATAAATTGCAAAACATGAAGGCTTCAACACTGTAGAATCATAGAATTGTTTGGGTTGGAAGAAACCCTAAATATCATCTAGTTCATAACTAATGATGCCTTGCTCTGTGCTGTATAGTCCTAATATACAGGAAGAATTTTTCTATTTACAAGTCAAAAGAGCATGTTTCATTAAAAAAAAAGCCCAAACCAACCAACAACCAAAAAAACCCACAAAAAAAAAACCACCCCCAAAACAACAACGAATAAACCAAACAACTCCCCCCAAAAAACAACAAAAAACACCAAAAAAAACCCAGATGAAAAACCAAACCAAAGAAAACCCAAAACAAATAAAAAATAAATTAAGGGAAAAAAAAAGAAAAATAGCCAAAAACCAACCAAACAAGCCCCAAACTATCCAAATCAAAAGCCCCCACCAATCCTGAACAACTAGGTGATATAATGGCTAGTGTTCAGACTAATGGACCAATTTAGGGAGAGTGTACTATTGAAATCAGGAGATAAATAGTCTAGATATTTGCAGTTCAGATGTAGAAAATACCATGAATCCTTGTTTTGTTTATAAGTAAAAAACTCTAATTGAGAACTCAGTGGAAGTCTTACCTTACAAAAAATTTGGTACCACATTAATACTGGACCTTCACCTACCAACTTGTAAATAGTTTTTATTCAGTTATTAAACTCCTGCACAACAAACAACATGTCAACTCACCTTGATAGCAGCTTCATCAGAAAAATCACTTTATTTTTCTACTTTATATGTATATTCTTCACAGACTAGTTATTATAGTTAAGATTCATTATCTAGTCATACTGACTGTGTGAAAATTACCCAAAATTCAGAAACTGCACACAGATAAAGATATTCAAGTCGGAATCAGAAGAGTTTTCAAATATTGAATTACATTTTTCCCCATTTCTATATGAAATTAGATTGAAATTGACTGAACATGAAAAATATTGAGGATTCAGTCTCTGTCACACAGAAAAAAACCCACATACATATGTTGTTTTAAAACTCCTTTTAAAAAAAGAAAAAGTTAAAATATTTTGAAATCTTTTCATTCTGATTCTGTAGTAACTCTTGAGGCATTTAGATAATTAAGTTATTGTAACACTGTGGGAAATTCCTGATAGTTTTACTTGAATATCTCAAAGACAAAAAAGTTTAGCTACAGAATATCCCTATAAATCTGATTTCTCACTGATTGTAACTCAAATTTTAGTGATGCATTATGAGAAATCTTATTATGGATAAATAGAATGGACTAAAACCTGCATTATAGAAACAAAATTATCCTTTTTTGTTTTCCATAATCTGCCCATCAGTATGTAATATGCAATATAAATAATATATCACTTTTGTAGCCTTCTGTTTCAATTTTTTTTTCCTAACAGAGATACTTGAACTAAGTATGGGTTAATTTTATAATGTCAATGTAGATTGTGGTGTTGCAAAGTACTCGAGCTTTTCTTTATAGACACAGAAATGATTTGTCCCATTCAGGAGGGAATATGTAGGAGTTAGTAACATCCAGTGTGAAAAAAACATACAAATTATATTAAAGTGTCTTTACCAGAGTCTTATTGCATTAAAATGCAGCTGAATATATGAAATATATGAACTCCCATGAAAATCATTAGAAATGAAGAATTTAATTACTACTTGATATATATAAACTCTAAAGGCTAATACCATTACTCAACAAGTTTAATTTGAAGCATCATGGCCTGTTTTAAGACAGAGAAACCCTCTTCCAACCTATGAATGCAATCTGTGTTCTGGATGCTAAGCAGAATGCCTTCTCTTTTCTGGGTTTCAGATTTCCAGTTAATTTAATCTTCTACTGATCTGACCTTGCCATACTTCTGATACCATACCTTTCCTTACTTCCATACCTTTTTGAGGACAAGAACAAGATCTAAAAAATTTAAAATAAAGGTGCCTGGTGGATGCCTGCAGTGTCATAATGTTGTTTTCCATTTTATTATCTGTCAGTTTCCCAAAGATCCCTACTTTATTCAAAAAGTAGAAAAGTTAGAACATGAAATTGCTGTAGATCTGATCTAAACACAAGAAAGATTCCAAAATGTAATTTTCCACATCAAAACATGCTTGGAAGCTAAAATGATTATATAAAAGAGGATGTGACTGATATTAAAAAAAAAAAAAACCAAAGACTTAATTATTTCTATATTTAATTGTCTTTGTTAGTTCTAAAAAAGGTGATACCAACAAAGATAGTTATAAGTCAAGGAGTGTAATGAAGACATTTTTGACTGTGAAAAGAAAATCCCTTCTTAATTTTAGTCATAACTGTAGGCAGAAATATGTAATCCATTTCTTTTCACTGAAGCACGATGATTTAGATCATATGGACATTAATTAATTTTATGTCAGTTCTATGTTCAAACAGGACACGGTTATGCAAGGAAAGAAGTTGTATGTTACATTTGCTCTCTGGTACCTAACTGAGATGTGGGAAACATCTAGAATACCACCTACACTCTAGCTCTAATTTACATAGATGTGAACCTAAGAAGATGTTCTATTGATTTCATATTTGAAACTACACTCTGAATTAGAAAAGCAAGGATTCTTCATGAAGCAACAATCTCAGTTTCTGTATTCTCCATATAATATTCTTTTTTTTTTAATTTTTAGATTGTTCTTTAGATAAGAAAATCAATTTGCCTGACCAGAGATTTATTACCCTGAGTAACGAGGATACCTTAAAATTGCACAATGAAAGAATAGTCTGCAAATACTCTTACTGGAAGGAAGGACAGCAAGAGGGGAGGAGGAAAGAGAGTGAATGAAGCAGATCATATTGCTGTAACCAGCATTTGTGAAGTCAAGGTTGTTGGGTTTTTCCTGTCCTCGCCCCCCTTATAATCATATATACATGAAAATTGATGCAGAACCTTTCAGACCCAGGATTATAAATAACTTGGTTGAGATCAGAAACTGCTGCCTTTCAGTATTTACACACAGCTCTTTAACTTGCTTTGTTAATAAAAGTGACTGCAATTGTTCAGAAAAGACAGTACATGCTTGAAATATCTTGCAGATCGCCAACAGGATCTAGCTGTTTTCAGATGAACTGATTGCATAGTGGAGTGTTACATTCTGCCATATAATCCCAAACCTATACAGTTGATTTTTTAACTTAAAAAACTAATACTTTTCCCCTTGAGATAATGTCATCAAATACCATCTGTGCTAGCTGCAATTTTAGTCATAAATCCTTGTTGTATTTGTCAGAGATTCATTTTTCAAAATAGCTAATTTTCATCTCAGATTCAGACATACACTAATTTCTTTGCTTTTTTTTTCTTGCTGCAAAGTCTGATATAACAGTCTCTCACTGAAAGGGTTTGGCATTTGCCCAAAACAAAATAGGCTCATCTCCTTGCATGGAATTAGTTTGCTTAATAGGTCTAGAACTCAGAATCATTAAATGAAACAAAAAAAAACATTCCCTTCATGTAAGAGAAACTATTAAAAGGCCTGTGGGAGGTAATATGACAATGTTCACAATGAAATTAATATTGAAACTAATAAAACTCTTGAGGGAAAAATCATCATGCAGGTGGAAAAGAGACATGGATATATGAGAGTTGAAGGAATATGGCAACAATATTAATTTTGAGCTTAATTTGGAAATTTTTTCCAATTTCTGTTGAAGGTACTACATCAAATTAGTGAGTCTGTATAACAGAAGATATATATGGGTTGACTGTCATTTAAAGTATTTGTCATGTATGACAAATTTCACGCATAATTTTGTCATAACTGAGGTATTTAAAGACCCCTCAGGAGAAACTGGTACATCATGAAGACAAACAGTAAAAAAAGCATTTTCTCCCCAAATATTTTACAACATAACAAAGGAAATGTACATTCAGAACAATCACTTATTTAACCCATATTTAGTCTATTAATGTATGAGAATGATATGAGAGACATTGTGGAAAGCCTTGATGAATTCAGGATAAACAACACTGCACCTTCCTCCTCTGATGAGTTAGCTGCTTCATAGAATCAGTATTGGGTCTGCCTGGCCTGGTTTCTGCTAGAAGGACTAGAGGGGTAGCTTCTAGGAGAAATTGGAAGCTTCTTCCATGTGAGGCAGAGACAATCCCTGGTAAATCCAAAGACGGACATGCTGCTGGTCAAGGCTAGGCCAATTAGAGATGATGGTAATGCCTCTGTGATAACAGATTTAAGAAGTTAACTGTTTAAGAACAGTTATTTTGTGTTACTTAGAGGTTGTGTGTTGGAGACAGACAGACAACACACAGTCATCATCATCAGCAAACAGCCATGAGTTTATTACGGCTACTCCTTTTATAGGGGCTTTGAATCCCCCAGGCCCAGATAACTGATTGGAGAGGACCTCTCTCCACCCAGCTCTCTGGCCAGTGGTGTATCTTCATCTAAGCTGGAACGAGGCTGGCTGTGGTCTCAGTTACCTCTTTTCTAGAATGAGGAGGGTCAGCTGAATTGGATTTGTTATGCCCAGATTTATCTTGCTCAGCTACTGACTAGCTGTACTGCGACAATTTCGCAGTTGTAATTGTGGCCAGAGTGGAATGAGAACTTGTAACAGGAACAACTCTGCAGACACCAAGGTCAGTGGAGAAGGAGGGGGAGGAGGTGCTGCAGGCACTGGAGCTGAGATTCCCCTGCAGCTCTTGATGCAGACCATGGTGAAGCAGCTGTGCCCCTGCAGCCCATGGGGATCCATAGGGATGCAGGGATCCACCCTCAGCCTGTGGAGAGCACCATGCTGGAGAAGATGGATATCCGAGAGGAGGCTCTCAGAAGGCCCATGGAGAGTGAACATCACTCTGGAGCAGCCTGTCCTTGAACCACTGCACCCCATGGAAGAGTGGCCCACACTGCAGCAGGTTGAGGGGTACTGTAGTCCATGGGATGGACTCCCATTGCAGCAGTTGGCAGGGAACTGTTGTTTCATGTTGGAGAAGTTCACAGAGAATTGTCTCCTGTGGGAGGGACCCCAGGGTGCAGTGGGGGAACGACTGCTTTTCCTGGGCTGTGGAGAAACCATGGGCAATAACCTGACCATAACCCTCATTCCCTGTCTCCTCGTGCCTCTGGAGTAGGAGGTAGAGCTGGGATGTTATAAGTTGGCGTAAGTGATCCTTGAAAGTCAGACAGTTTTCCAAGGTCATCTCCCAAGGGATTATTGGAAGTAGAGTCCTGAGTGGGGCAAACTGTTCTCCTTTAAATCCAAGGCTGTGATACTTCAATTTGATGGTTTTATCCCTAAAATCCACTATTTTACAGTCTCTGCAGCCAAGACTGTTCCCAGATTTCACTGCTAAGGCCAGTTCCTCCTTGTTTGCAAGTATCATGTCCAGAAGAGCATTTTGTATTTTTTGGTCCTTGGTCACCCATGTCAGGAAGTTATCAGCAGCACTCTTGGAGCATAAAATTAATTCCATCTTCTCTCTGAATGGATTTTGTCTTGTAGTCGATTTTGAGCAGCAAAGAAATTTCGTTTTGCTTCAACACTTATAACTGTGGATGCTCAGAGACAGGATTTAGTTCAAGATAAGGACAGCCAAGTGAGCTTCTTGCCTGGACTTTAGGTATCTAACTTGGGAATATTGTTTTTTATGTATAATTTAATGTATGAAGTATGTTTGCTTGGACTATGACAATACATTTAGAATATTGGACTATGACAATACATTTAGAATTTCCATATGTAAGTATCTACATCTAGACATCCTAATTTCAAACTCATGTCAGAAAAGATATGAACTCCCACGATGTCTTTTTGTCTTTTTCTTCAATCAACATAAGAGAGGATGCTAGTTTATATTTTAGATCTTCTGTTTAATACAACTGGGAAAAACAAACCAAACCAAACCAAAACCAAACCCACAACAAAATAAAAAAAGGTTAAAAAGTAATGAAAGAAACAGATACATTTAAATGTATTAAAGGACAGAATGATCAAAAAAACTTTGTATTAGAAAATTAACTTAATGATTTTTTGAAATGAGTTTATTCCTTAAGTAAAACATGAGTGCTAAAATCAGATAGGAAAGAATGAAGGTAAATCTGATTAAGCAATAAAAGAAAATAAGAATTTGACAAAAGAAAAAATACAGAAAACCTAAATATTTTTTGCTTTGTAAATCATGCACAGAAAAGCATGACAGCACTTTCCTAGATGTAGCAGAAAACTAGAAAAAGTAATGATCATAAGGGTCATGAAAAGTGATGTACAAGAAGTCTTCATTGTGACCTACATGCAGACTTCCAGTATCCAAAGGGAGCCTGCAAGGAAGCTGAAGAGGGAGTTTTTCAAGTGTAAATAAGGAGTCTGGATCCATGTGAAAATACTGTAAGATCAGAATATAGCACAAGTTTGGCAAAGTGCAGAACAAGCAGTGAACAGTACACTGAAATCAAGAACTCTGGAAAAAATAATAAATTATTCATTGCAAACATCACACAGAATAGCAAAAGTTATTATTTTTTTTCCTCATTACTGCACATGATTTGAACTTTTTGAAAGCAGACTCCAAATTAGACAGCTGTTCATAACATGTGGAGAGGGAACAAGTGGTTCCAGTAGGGATCTCATGAAAGCTCTTGATGCTTCTTTCTGAAGTAATGAGCACTTCATTGCAGAGGAAAAAGCATTACCTCACTCTATGAACAGCAAATAGACAGATGAATATTATCAATTTCACTGTCCTGGTAAATGGAAAAGTCTTGAAAAGACATGAAGGAAAGTTCTTATTGTATTAAAGGGTATGTGTTGATGGCTGAGTTTATGCAGATTTGTTGCATCTATATGCAGACAGTGCTTCAGATTATTAAACAGGAAACAAAAAAGTTGCAATTTGGATGGTTTACGGTGTAAATTCAGTCTTTCTTGCATGAGAGGCTGTGGATAACAGAGAAATTGAGACTAAATATATTGGCTATAATTTTCTTCTTCATCATAATCCTTTTTTCTCTGTCTCATGCTGTGTTATCTTTATTTTGGATCCTTTATGTGCATTTATTGTGATAAGTCCTCTGTGATGTTGTTTTACTATTAGTCAATTTAACCACCAATCTGTGCAGTCACTTCTCAGATTAAAGCTGTATTTTAACATACATTTCAGATTTATTGGAACTGAAACATTTTAGCATGAATTATACCTAAATAATATATATATAGATATTGCATGCTCATAAAATCTGCTGTCGCTTTCAGAATCAAGGTGGAAGACAGTTATTGAGAGATAATTGTTGCTATTTATGGGAAATGGGTTCTCATTAAAAATAAAGGTTAAATGGAGAAGTTAGTTCTTTCCTGGGAATGAAATTCACATTTCTTTTTAAAGTGACAGCTTTCAATAGCAATAAAATCTAAATTCAAATTTGCTATATAATAGACTTCCTTATTAAACTTTTTTTGGACTTAATGAAACAAACTTCTTAAAGTTTACTTCTGCTCATGCTTGGCTTCCTTCCTAAAGCAAATGTTTCTGGAACCTTAGAAGAAAATCCTTTTATTCATTCCATAATTATAAGATTATGAAATATATTATCCCATATAAATGCTAAATTCTACATACCAATTTCTTGGTGGAGTAGAGCATTGAAAACCAAATTTTTTAACTTCCAGTTAGAATATGTAAATACTCTAAGGGTGAAAATAAAATAACCTAAAGGCCCCACAAATATGTGAAAAAGGTAAAGAGATCTTTCCCCAGTAAATATTTCCTAAATTATTTTTCCTTCATCTCAGGCTTTGATGTAAAAATTATGATGGTCAGATACTTTTATAAGGAAAAGGATTAAAATAGAAATCGTAATGAGTCCAGATGATTTTGTGACAGTACCACTACTGAAAAAAGTTTCTGTTCCTCAGTGGCAGAGCAAATTCACATCTACCTGAAAGAGAATGGTAGCCATGAAGAATGACAGGCTATATAGTAAACAAAACAAAACAAAAACAAAACAAAAAATTCCAGGTAAAATTTAGTATAACTGAAGTTGCTAACTTTAAATTGGAATATTCTTGAAAGAAATAACACATGAAGTTCTTGATACAGATATTCAGAATGAAGCACTTTTATGACTGTTATCTTGGAAAATGCTAAAATAGATGTTTCTGGCCTAATGCATTTTCTGATTTAAATATAATTGTCAACTGATGTTATGTTTGAGACAGTTTTTTGTGGATGATAATTTCAAATTGTGTCTTCTGGATCAAACTGAGGTCAAATGTGCAAAGACAGTAGCTAAGGAGATAATCTGCATGGAGTTCCAAGTATCAATTTCTATATTGACAATTCTTGATACACGAAATATAGAAGCTATTTAAAGAACTACAATGTGGTAAGAAATAACCATTGATGGAAAGGTCCTGTGGTAAAATACATTTTGCTGAAGCTCTTGTTTTGATAGTGCTAAGAGAACTAGAAATGTAAGAACTGCATTAAAAGTATTGAAGAAAGATAATGATTAAACCTTGCAGTTTTCCATTCTTTGGGTATTAAAGGAGTACCTGTTTTTCATTATGTGGCACTGATATAATTTTCTTTTCTCTAGCTATTTAATTCTGGTGAAACATTCTGTTTGGATGTTTCTAGACTTCTTTAATTTACTTTTTAGAAAAATAGAAAAAATGAAATAGCTATAAAAAAATATCCATAACTAATGGCTTACAAATTGGTGACAGCAGGTTGTTTAAGATAATTGGGCAGAAGTAACTGAGGCAAGAAAGAATAAAACTCTCCAAACTGCAGCAAAGCCAGTGTGAGATCTACCTAGAGAGCAAATCTTCTAAACCCAGCAATTCATTCTCTTCTATTTTTCTCAGGGCATGTGATGCCTTCAAAACAATTCTACCCAAGAGAGATACAATTGCTGTTTTAATTACAACTCACAAAAGAGAGAGCAACAGATGTATAAACATATTTTAAGTATTTATTAAATATCTGCTGAATTGTTATAGTCCTGTTGGCTCATTAGTAAAATCTCCATGGATTAACTACTGATTCCCAACACCTTCATCTACAAAGATTTAGAGAAGATTTGCATTCTCACCTTATGTACACTCATTATAATTTCTTTTATATGTTGCTAATTATAATACCTTATATTTCTTTGCTTTTTTCTTTATGGTTAGGTCTCACAGAATTGCTGACTATAAAAGATCTATAAAAGGATCTATAAAAGAATCCACTGAATAAATATACCAAACTATTAAGTTCTGTTTCAAACTGATCAAGGTTAAGAAGCATCGACTAAAAAATAAAGCAAAAACAAAGAAAAAAGGGGGTAAAGGAGCAGGTAGAAAAGCCGCAGTTCTTGCAAAATTAAGACTGTGAGGATTTTTCTTATAATGCCAAGGATAATTGTGATTCCACACCACAGAGGTTTAGAATTTCCTGGGAGAATATTCTTAATTTGTATTATATCTGAATATAATTCAAGACTGACAAACAGTTAAACGTGACAATTTCTTTATATGCATAATCAGGAATAACTACGATACATTTTCCATAATAGTATGTAAACTTTTCATCACCTTGCAAATTTCATTTTCTGGACCACAAAGGTTTGTGTTAATAGTGCAGACCCTCTGAAGGAGAAGACAGAGTTTTTTTCCTACTTCTTTTGCCCACCATTCTGCAGAACGACCAAAGATAAAAACAAATTTAATCCATATTATAATAATCTCTTACAGTGCTTCACATCAAGAGAAATTAATAGATTCCTCCTGAAACTTTCACCCAAATGTGAAATAGTGACAACTAGTCAATATTTCTTTTTGTTTTCTACTGCTGTTTAACCATTCCATAGGTTAGTAGTACTTGAACCATAATGCAAGGACATTTCTATCCAGAAAAATAGCCTAAGCAAAAATGACTGAGATAAATTGAGCAAAGAACAATATTCATTGTATTAAGCAGCAGCTACACCAGGATTCTTTTGCATTTGAATTTTTCATTTATGAACTAAAATTAAAATTTCATATTAAGTAAACATACTGGGCATGAGTCAGTTTCCTAAATATAAGAATTCAAATTAATTTAGGTACTGGAAAAGTATTTTTTCTGGTCTACACTTGCTGCTGAAGAATGAAAATATCTCTTTGTCAGCTGAGTTCAATGCAGAGGCCTAATATAGAGCAAGGACATTTCAAATGGTGCTAGTTGGCTTTATCCAAGTAAAAGAAACAAGTCTCAAGGGTGGGATCACTTTTGAGATTAGGATTATTACACCTAAGGTTGTGTATATATATATATTTATTTATTTATTTATTTTTATTTATATTTACATGTGCTTGGGAGTCTAAACTTCACTGGAAATCTAATCTGTACAGATGATGTAAAGAGAGATACATGGCCAGGCTCCAATTTTCTACGCAAGTGTTAGTGGAAACATCTTCCAGGCTACACGTCTCTGCCAACCAATTTTCAATATTTCTTTCTTTTTATTGTGGATTTAGGTCTTCTGTTTATAAGTAGATGCACAAGTATGTTTTTTTTAAAGAGAATTAAGGTAGCAGAAGAGACATTTTTAAAGTCTATGGAAAAAATATCAAGGTAGCTACATTTCTGGAATACACAGGAACTGTCACAAGACAACATGTTGAGGAACTTGTGATGGGTCGTAGAAATAGTTTTTTAATGAATCCATGATTTTCAGAACAAAGTGGGATTAGGAATAACAATTTCCAGGCTCATCAAGTAGGTTATTTTGCTGAGCTCATTCAAGGATTAAGGAATATAGGAGGCAGTATATTTTTGTGAAAAATATTCTTTTCATGGTAACTGGATATTTCTGTCCTTCATTGCTTGCCTGAGTTCCTTCTTGAGGACTTTCCTGAAGGCTCCATGAAACTTCCAACAGTGGATTAAAAGTGAATAACTGAGGCTGTTATACCCCCCATATTTCAGTATACTTACACTGAGCATACAATGGGCTGAAAACTGATGCAGGTTTTGAACTGATTCGCAAGCAATCAGACTAGTTTTATCTTAGATGTAATAACAGTATCTAGTAAAAGATGGTGTAGGTGTTTTGGTTTAAACCCAGTCAGCACCCCAGCACCGCACAGCCAGTCGCTCAATCCCTCACCAGTAGGGTCAGGGAGAAAACTGGAATGGCAAAAGCTAGAAAAACATGCGAGTTGAGATAAAGACACTTAAATAGGGAAGGCAAAAGCCACAACCATAAATAAAGAAAAACAAGGGCAGGCAGGTGTTCAGCCATCTTCAGGAAAGCAGGGCCCCATCACAGGTAACTGTGACCTGGGAAGACAAATGTAATCCCTTCAAATTTTCTCTCCTCCCTCCTTCTTCCCCCACTGAGCATGATGCCATTTGTTCTGGAATATCCTTTTGGTCAGTTGAGCTCCGTTGTCCCAGCTGTGTCCCCTCCCAAATCCTCGTGCCTCCCCAGCCTCCTCATTGATGAGGTGAGTAGCAGAAAAGACCTTGACTTTTTTTAATCACTGCTTGGCAATAACAAAAGCATGTTTGTGCTATCCCCACTATTTCCAGTAGAAATCTAAAACACAGACCCGTATTACTTACTGTGGAAAAAAAATACCAACCAAAACCAGTACCAACATAAAACCAGATATATACCTATAAGAAAATAAAAGAAGCCTAGGGCCTGCTCCTGAAGTCAAACTGTGGTGGGTTGACCCTGGCTGGATGCCCAGGGTCCACCAAAGTCTCTCTGCCACACCCATTGTCAGCTGGAAAGTAGAGACAAGACATTATGAAAAGATGAGATAAGGACAATGAGAGATCACTCACCAATTACCACCATAGGCAAGGCAGACTAGCATTGGGGAAATTAATTTAATTTTCTACTAATCAAATCAGAGTAGAATAAGATGAAATAAAAACAAATTTTAAAATACCTTCTCCTCACCCTCTCTTCTTCCTGGATTCCACTCATGATTTCTCAGTGGCATGGGGGGAAGGGAATGGGGGCTGCAATCAGTTCATCCAGTGTTGCCTCTGCCTTTCTTTCCTCCTCACAGTGTTCCCCTCTTTCATTGTGGTGTCCCTCACACAGGTTGCAGAATCCCTTACATGGAGCACAGTCTTTCAAAAACAAATTGCTCCACCGTGGGTCCTGTGGGGTCACAAGTCCTGCCACTAAAACTTCTGCCTCCTGGGCTCCTCTCCTTCACAGGGCCACAGGTCCTTCCAGGTGCCTGCTTGAGCATGGGCTTCCCATGGGGTCGTGTTCCCTTCCAGCCTGCTCCAGCATGGAGTCCTCTGCAGGCTGGAGAGGAATCTGTGCCTGGAGCATCCCCTCCCCCTTCTGCATTGACCTTGGTTTCTACAAGGCTGTTTCTCACATATTCTCACTCCTCTCTCTAGCTCCTGCTTTGCAGCAATTTGTTTTTCCCGTCTTAAATAGGCCATCCCAGAGGCACTGCCACAGTCACTGATGGCCTTAGCTTTGCCCAGAAATGGGTCTGTCTTGACTCTGTCTGCCTTAGATGGTATTGGTTATATTGAACTCAGGGAAATCTTTTGATCTCTTTTCATAGAAGTCACCCCTGTGGCTGAACTGCTGCCAAAATCTTGGATTGCAAACACTATATACAGAGTTATATTGGATAATATTTCTTTGGTGTCAACATAAACTCTACTAGAATGAAATATCACAATCATACCTAAAGATCACATTTGTATCTTGATGTCTGCAGTACCCCTACTTGATTTAGTATGCATGTCAGAATAAGAATTTTAGGGTATTTCTGTATAGGTAGAGGATCAGTAAGACAATATACCTTCTGAGGTAGTAGCTTTTCCAACTACTAGAAAATCACCAAGCCATCACTGTTTTTTTTTTCTAAAACAAGTGCTCTCAGTATACCAGAAGTGACATTCATAGAATTCAGAATCTTTCCCTTTAAGGGGGACATACTGCTTCATTCCAGTCATCGCTGGCAAAACATTTAACTGTGCTCCATTTCTCAACAGCAAGATATAGCTCTGGTAGACTAGGTATGAGGGACTAAACAATTAAAAATAGCCAACTTCCTTTGGCTTGGTAAATTAAACAAAGATGGGAAAAAGTTCAAGATTGCAACTACATTTTTATCATGTCTCATTTTTGCTGTACACCACATGGGATTATACATCATTCTTTCAATCAATATTCAGCAAAATTGGCAGAAATCTCACAGTCATTTTATCACCAGAATTACTGATTCATTCTCTGCAAAGCAGCAATCCCAGATCTGTTGTTTACTACAAGAATTTCTTTGGGGAATAATTTTAATAATGGCATGATTTGTGGTTAGGGGACTAATATAACTAGATAGGCTGAAAAAAAAATTGTACTCAAAAGTGCAAAACAATTGTGACTAATGAATGGTAAATATAAGCAAAAATGGGCCTTATCCTCCATTGTTTAGTATGTGGTAATGCAAATATAAAATTCTTCCCAGACTGGCATGTTTTATATTTCCAGAGGTTAGAAACTGCACAAAACAAGAACTATGGAATATTGCCTTCTAATACAGAGAACTCAAGAATGCATACTAATTTGAATGAATGGCTATGCATTTTGACAAGAGAATGCTTGAGGATGAATAATCTGCTGTCTTTTTGCACATCTTCAAAGATATCCCAAAAAAGAATTTTGGGGAAAAAATTTTAAAACTTCAAAATTAGTATCCTTAATAACTGTATTTTTTTTTCCCAAACAGATGTTCTATAGGAAGTTTGCAATGAAATCTTACGAAGAACTCAGATGACAGTTTGGATATAAAACAATCTTTCAAACAAGTCTAAGCCACCACAGAGAAGCAAAATGTCTTTTTATTTTCCATCAGTGTTCATGTGGAAAAATCAGGGAGGTTCTTTCACTGGAACTCTTTTTTATTGGAGATTCAGCAGTTGTGCCTGAAATTGGCTGTAAAAGGGGTTATGAAGAAGACTGACAAAATAAGCAGCAACAAATTGGAAGGACTACATGGCATTCACTCAAGTGTTCTAAGATAACTCAAGGATGAAATAGCTAAATTACTTATGGTAGTGTGTAACTTCTCTCTTCAAAAATGCTGTTGCATCTTAGGACTGGGAAATGATAAATGTGATGCCAGAGGAGATTTCAAAAATTTCTCTCTGTGGCAGGTTGTGGCATAGTTGACAGCTAAGTGACCAACAAGCATCTCTATCACTCCTGCTTCTCAAGAGAACTGGGGGATAAAATAACAAACTAAACACTTGTGGGTTGAGATAAGTAGGGAGATCACTCAGCAATTATCTCCATGAGCAAAACAGACTTAGTGAAATTAATCTAATTTATTACCAATTAAAGAGGCTAGGATAAAGATATATATTTTTTCATTCCTCTCCCTCTCAGTTGCTGCACAGCATTTTTACCCTTTTTTTTTTGAAAAAGATTTTTAAAAAAGTGATAAAATCATCTTGCTCTTTCAGCTCTTTTCCTCATTAAAGCTAGTCTGAGTATCTTCTGTCTCTTCCATTCGAGTCAGCCATAATCATACCCAAAAGACCAACATACCCATCGCTGTTCAGATGCTGTAGTGTTCTTCACGCTGTGGGAAGTAAGATTACTTTATCAGCAGGAGGTTTTCTGCTAAATCCATTGAAAAGTTGATATCCTTGAGGAATATTTTATATAATTATACACAAGAATCAACAGAGGCAAGTGTCAGCAGAGCCAGCTGCATTATATAGGGTTACAAATAGAAGAACATGGATCCAACTGGAAGTGTTGTCAGTCTCAAGGAGTGCTGAAAGAGTTGAATGTTTTAGTCAAAGAACTGTTATTTGTATATCACAGGTCCTCTTATTTTTTTAATTGTTTTCTTGTTGATTTGATTAGATAAATTATATGCAGCTAGGTCACCTACTTGGCCATCTTTTGATTTGCATTCTATAAATACAGGATATAAACTTCAATATAAAGAATATATTTTGTTCTATTTTCCAGTTCTATATTTTTTCCCCCCAGTGATTCTTATAAAAACAAACCCCATCAACTCTTAGGAGCCTCACACATAAACCTCAACTTAGTCTAGGCATTCTTTTCACAAAGTTGTTCCTCAATTTTCTGTTAAAAGCAGACCCAACCTTGACAAAGTTTTCTAAAAATGCACAATGGTTTAGATTTTAGCAGATATATCTTGCTCTGGTAGGTGGAGTTTAGTGCCAGTGTTAGAGAGATTAAGGCAAATCCATCACTGTATGTCTGTGCCCAATGTTCAGCATTGCTTTTCAGTAAGCATTGGGTTTCAGTAAGATGAATGTTAAAAAAATCCTGAAATTATTGAGTAGAATACTGTTGGTTTTGGTAAGTTTTGGTTTTCTCAGTAGTAGACAACATGCCAATTTTAAATTATGTCCATTCTTATTAATGTAAGGAAAACAATCTCATTACAGTTTTTAATAAAAACCATATTATAAATAAATCTATTCTATATATTTACTAGAAAACAAAGTATATCTCTTTACTGAATATATATTTTTGCTAATTTTCAGATACCTTTATTTTTTCAACAATAAATTTTGTCTAAGAAATGATGCACATCTTTGAATAAAACAGTGTTAAGGAGAAAAACCAGGTTTAAAATAAGTTTTTTTCTCAATCATTGTTAGACAAAAGTCTTTTCTTATGTTGTGAGTATACAAACATAACAATGTAAAGAGTGCTCTGAGAAGACTAAACATATTGGGCAAACTACAAATTTTATTTGAGGCTTGAATAATACTTTGACCCAAATTCTAAAGCATCCAAACAGATTACTTAAAAAAAATCAAATACAATTAGTAACTCCCCTTTTTTGTATCCTTTTGAATATTAGATTTTTTAACTGACTTCAGTTTTTTGCCTTCTTTAAGTAGGGTCATTTAAAGCCCTGGATTCTTACCAAATTATTATATCTCATATTTTCAAAGTGCTCTACAGGACATGAAATGTCTGGCTTATGTTAAGTGTTACCCATAAACATTAAAGAGGGTAGAAAATAAAGTAAAAAAAGTCTTAATTAAAAAAAAACCTTACATATAGATTATAGACTACAGATAAAGTTTAACAGTCAAGGCCCAGTGTAGGGAAGCCTCATATAAATAGCAGATTATGCAGTGTAATGTATAGGAGTTTTCATCTCAGATGATATGGATGCTGAAAATAGACTTTTTGTAAAACTTTTCTTTTTCCAAAGAAATCTTGTTGAACTTTTGAATCTTAAAGTACCACATGAGCTTTTATTCAGAGAAGTTAATTATTACCTGCTATACTGCATGGCTTATAATTATGAGATGTTATTTAAAGCTCATTACACGTAGAAGCCTGAAAGAAACTCCTCCTTCCTGCATATTTGAAAGAGACTTCTAGTATCTATCTGCTTGATTACAAACTCATTTATACTTCACACTTTTTAAAACACTATAATCTAATTACAATCTAATTTCAGAATATTGCAGAACCTAGATCCAAACACAAAATGTCATTGAGCATTATATGTGTATCCTTGATAATTTATTTGTTGCCATAAATTCTTTGTGACGTTCCAGAGGTATGTGACAAGAGCAATTGCCTCTTTCAAGGTGACTGACAAAGGACTGCTGGGACACAATACTTTGCAACTTACCATGACACTACTGCAAATCTGAAGCCAGAAGATGGTGGCCACTCACTACTCTTGTGAACCTGGGCTGTTATACCTAGATGAGAGATAGTAAATATTCTAAACAGCTATTGTCAGCATGTAAAGCTGTTTTTAATAGTACATATGTCAAATTAAACCAAATAGGTAAGTCAGGTAGGTTTTGAAACCTGACATTTAAAAAATGAAGAGTTCTCAAACAAACAGAATATAACTTATTGGAAATTTCAATTTTCCTGTGTTACTGTTGAAAGATTTCTTAGTAATACTGTCACAAGTAAAACAACACCATACTCTTCATAGTTTTGGATTATTCAACTGTTTTGCCATTTGTTCATGGTATCCACAGCTTGATTAATTTCTGCAGTTTAAGGACCTTGAAGTGTGATTCCTTTCTTCCCTTCTTTTAAAAGATTAAATTTGTTCTCAAAAAGCAGCTGGTGAATTATCAATAATTTTAATGTGCTTGAAAGTGATTGAATCAACATAATCACATGCTACAAATGAACAGGTGCTGGAAACACTGCTTCAGACACCTCAGAAAAAGGTTAAACTAGGATGAATAAGCTCAGCTACAAAAGGTAACCTTTTTGGCACTGCATCAGTTTTAAAATACTAGGACATTCTGAAAATAATTTTATTCAAAGCATGAAGAATTCGTTACTATAAATCAAGTTTCACGTAAATCTCCCTTCAGCACGCAGTATTCACAGCATACTGGTAGTTTTATCTCAGTTTTTCACAGTCCTGAGAAACACTGATGAGAGAAAATTCAGGGAGGGGATGTAGAGCTGGTTTATGAAGGCATTTTCTGAAACATTTGCTGTACCTCTATGCCTTTGTTTTAAAACCTAACATTATAATGAATTTTAAAATAATTTAACAAGGGTGTGTGTAAAGCTGTCATCGGAGCTTATTATTTCCTCTAATTTTTTTTAACACTGCAGTTATAAGATAACAAACCTTGGTTTCTCCTCTTCCTTAAGAGCAGCTTTCAGGTCTCCTCTGCAAATACGAATTCACCTACCGGAGCAGCAGCTGCCAGAGTATGTGGCTGGTAGAACATATTATCATTCCAATACAGACAATGACTGTTTAACTCGCCTTTTGTCAACAATACTAAGATTTTTACATAACATATTTACAAACCAGACTTAGAGACTTAGAGAAAACAGTGAAGACAAAATGCATTTATCTTAGTATATGAACAAAGCTGTATATAAACTTTCTCACTTGAGGCAATGTGACAAATAAGATAAATAAACAGAGGCTCTATACTGGCTGTCTGAGATATACTTTAAACCATTGCTGGATTTATGGTGATTATTATCTCTAATGCACCAGTAAAAGGACTTTTTCAACTATCCTGATAAGTTCTCATTTACTAGTCAAGTCACATCAAAACTACATTTTTTTTAATTCTGTCTCATATAAGGGCACTTATCTATGCCATCCTGTATGTGAAATCAACTGGTATGTAACAGATATTATCATATAATATTTTTGATTGAACACAATGGAGATACATATATATAAATGATAAATATATTTAATTCTACTCTTTCTATTACTTCTAACATAAATTCTTATATAGTAAGCTCTGATTTGTGCTGTAATTTCTGTCACTGAAAAATCAAGACCTTGATTAATTTTATTTCTTTCTCTATGCACATTCCCATTTAAATTCCATAGCTGTATATCCCATCTTAAATTCAGGTTCAAGTGGAGATAAGTCATATATATTCTCCACAAAACTATTCTCACTTCCCATAAAGTGCATCTGTAAACAACTTAGTTGTTCTCTGAAACCTGAATTTGACAGTGCAGAAATAACATGGCCTGACTTATCACAGTAAGAGTAAGAAACTCATGTTTCTACATGACCAGGACACTGTTAAAATGCTGTGCCAGACACAAAACAGCACAATGCCATTGACTTGACAAAGGAACTTGAGAATTCAGGTTAGGATATGTATGTGACAGGTTATTTTGATCTTAAATATTTCTTTGGATCTCTACCCCGTCTGTCCGCCAGATTGTGTTATTGTTTCTGTGGTCAAGATTCATGTACAAAGTGTCAGACACTAAACTTCTTCATCTCAAGAAAGTTTTCTGTCTGCATAAATACTTTCTCAGTCTAGGCCTGAATAACCCAGAATGGTATGAGAGACAGTACAGCTGAATTACAGATATTGTGCCAATACTCAGTGTGATTAGATAGACTCCAAGAAAGTTGTAGGAGTTTTATTAGAACGTTATTCTATTCTTTAGAGTCTGTGATATTCTTGGTTTTGTCAAAAAGTAGTTTGGTTCAGAGATATTCTAGAACAGGGCCTTGTTTCGTGTTTAGGCATAATGGCTTTTAATTTTGAGGCTATTCTGTAAACAGAAAAAATATGTGACTTCTTATCTTCTTCAAGGAAAACCATGATACTTAAATATATTAATTTTTATATAATTTAAAATTATTAATATTATTAATATAATTTTAATTTAAAAGTTTTTAATTACTTTAAATAAGAAAAAAATGATAGTTTTTTTCCAAAATGTATCCTTCATCATGACATCTATAAAACTCATGCTACCAACAGGATGTTCCAGTCTGTCCAGAACCGTATACTGCTGCCTATATACTTACCCTGCTGCATTAAGCTACGTGCATGTCACTGTGCCATCACTCCTGTGCTGTGCTGTGCTGTGCTGTGCTGTGTGCAGCCCCTGGCTGCAGGGGAACTGTAGCCCACCCAAGGTAACACAGGAGCCTGTAGGTAGTTCCCACTCAACACAGCCAACTATTCTAGCTGCTGACCTTCCCTTTATGTAGAAGTGTTGCCACAAACTGTCACATGACCATCTTTTCAGTTTCACAGTAGAAACAACGTTTTCTTATAAGAAAATCTTGTAAGAGCTCAAAAGACCAAGATGGGGTAACTTTTCCATGGATGAGATCTGCATAATTCTCAACACCTTGATTAAAGGCCCATTTAACATCCCCAAACTAAGGCTTTCCAGCATCTGAAGAGCATACATAATGCTGTATCCTCCTCTCTTCATAGCTAATGACTATAATATATGACATATAATATATGTGGCTATAATATATGATAACTGTTAATTATAATGTTAACAAAATTAAGAAGTGGCATTATAAACCATACTTTATGGAACACAAGTGCCTTTCTTACAGGAATCACAATGAACCAGGACCTTGTGGTACAGAAGAAGTAAGTCCTCATAGATGAAAACAAGCTGTAGGAAATTAAAGATAAATTTTAGGTCTATATAGAGAGAACAATGATTTTTGAGAGCTGAATAAAAAACTTAAGTGGTTTGTTTTGGTTTTTTTTTTTTTTTTTTTTTTTTTTGTCATCTATGATAAAGATAGTTGGATGAGCTCCTGTTTGATGGAAGAAATAAATTGAGTAGTAACTCTTAACTGGCCTGCAGACACACTGCAACTCACTAAAAGGGGAAACATAAAAAATCCAGATCCCATGAAAAAATAAGCCAGTTTACTCAATCATGTAAAAATACAAATGTTTAAGTCATGGACAAAGGGATTTCATATTGCCTAAAAAAAAAAAAAGAATATGCAAAACCAAATAATGTATGATATGGGGATGTACTGCTAGAGTGTGGACACACAAAGACAACTAGGCAAGAGCTCTGTGAAGCACTCTGAATCAATATTGTTTTCTGAATTTTTATTTCAAATTTAAAATCATTATGTAAATAGCATTGCATTTCATACCTTTTCATTTAATTGGCATTCAGAAGATCATAGATGTACTTCAAAGGAGTAAAATGTATGTATCAACAAACATTAGTTCTCACTCAAAATATGATTAAGCTAATTAAAACCAAGTAGTTCCTGTAACCAAGAATTTATCAGGATTCACAGAATGGTTTGGATATATAATGGGTATAAAGAGTGTCCTCGGGTCGTTATAATAGGAAAATAGATCAATAGAATAGGAGAAGGGAAAGAGACACAGAGAGAAAACTATTGCCTTCCATAATAATTGAAACAAAATTTTTGGGATCCTTAGTGACAATTCTCAAGATGATTGGCCAAGAAACTTCCCTAGGCAATAAATTATGGGAAGATAATCCTAATTTCAGCACAGATTAAGTGACAAATACAGTATTATTATCTATGATCAAACTGAATGTCATAAAAAAGTTAAATTGGCAGCATAAAACTGGAAAGAGAATTAGAGCAATTACAGTGAAATATAAGTCAGTAGCAGAATACTTCAGTATGTGTTTTGTGGGCAAATGCAGATATCCAGCATATAATCCCAAAATGAATGCCCATTATGGTAACGAAAACTGTCATCAGAAACATAGAAGAATCTCAGGCTAGATGGGAATTGGATTCCAGCAAGCCAGAAGGAAATCACTTTTGGGAAAGAGATTGAGGCAAAGGGTGATTCTGTCAGATAAAGAGCAATGCTGATGAAGAACTTGGAGCACCTTGAACTGACATTTAATCAGGATCATATTTTTTTCTCCTTTCTGCGCTGTAACTTCAAGAAATTCACTCAGCTTCTTCTGACTTGGATAAGAAATCTTCAGTGTAAGAACAGATTTCTTGTAGTTAATTCCAATTTGATGTGACTTTCTTCTTCTATTCTTAGCATACATGTATTGCTGTAATACATCAAAGACCTTAACTGAATAAATTACTTGAAATAAGACTAAGAAATTTTCAGCTCTCTAAACATAGACATCTAGTGCTCTTTTAGGTTCTGTTGAATAATTTTCCAATGCTGCAGCTGCAGCTTCAGATGGCACAGGTCTCCCATGAAGACAATTTTGCATCTGCCAGCAGACATCACATGATAGCCTAAACCATTTTGAAATGGCACATTTATGTACAGACAAGTCAGCTACTTCCTGTCTGATTTGTATGTCTAGAAAAATCCCTGAGTGGACAAAACAATTATGAAAATCAGACTTTTTTTTTTTCCATTTTTTTAATGGTTTACAGAGCATGAGTATTTGGTTACTAATCAATCATTTTTTTAAGCACTGCTGAAATCACTGATATAAGCATGAAATAGCAAAAAAATGAGGTGGAGTAACTTTTTCCATTCTTGGTTTTGTTATGATGCAGAACCTGAAGCATCTTCAAACAACTGCTTTCCCACTTACTTTTAAAAAATGAAAAATGATTCAGTGTTCAGCAAAGATTATTGAGACACTAACCACAAAGTCAAATCAACTGTGAAAAGGATTCATACATACATAATGGGGTTAAAATCCTCAAGTGCTGTGACCTAACAAATTTATTTCACTTCTTGATGTCAGAAAACAGTCCCTGTAGAACCCTTGTGTGTATCAGAGATAAAGAAAAGTAGAGACACTGCTTAAGTGAGAGGAAAAGAAAGAAAGTGAAAAGCCAAGTGAAGGAGGAGAGTAAAGGTGGGGTCACATAATATTACTCTGTTTTTCTTTTTTTTTCTCAGAGGACACTAGCTAGTTCTTGCATAGCAAGGGAAGGATACTAGATACTGAAGGGGAACAAGGATGACTTGAAGGAAAGAAAGTACTGAAATAAAACCTAAGGTTAAAATGACAGGAATTCAGTGGAGGAAACAAAGTGTGTCATGCACATCCTAGTATATATATTTTGATGGGTAGAGACAGATGGGTTAGCATGTGGGTGAATTCTGAAGTAAGAGAGTGGGACAAAGAACCAAGGATACAGAAGAATAAAAGCTAGGAGTCAGACATTTGTTATAGATGGTAGAATTTTGTAATTTGTTTACAGACAGTTTGCTTTATGGGACTGCTACAGTCTGATGTGAGTGGGAGGTCACTTCTTTCCCAGAAAAGGAATGTGAGTGGTCAACTCTGGGAAAGTTCAGAAGCAGCCAGTAAGAGGAGCAGCAGGAAGAGACAATGCTGCAAAGGTGAAGAGACTGAAGCATTTGGACTATGTTGATTTATTGTTTTTTAAAATACCAGCAAAGAGGTATGGTCCTAGACAAACTAAAGTCCCATCATAACACATCATGTGAGGAAAGAAAAAAGACTTCAAGAAAAATGCTGAAAAGACTGAGCAGACATATAATTAATGCATATAGATTAGAAGTCCACTGAAAGTGCTGTCAGACCAGCATTTGATTTTGAAGGAAGATGAAGGAAAAAGCAGTGACAGCTTGGCGCTGCAGTGGTTCTGCACTGATTAAGTACTTAGTGAAGGGTTAAGTACTTAAAGCTCCCCAAGAACTTCACTCTGGGTTAAGTGCACTCAGCATGGGGCTCAGTGAGCGTTAAAGAGCGAAAAAACCTTGTTATTGAGGCTATGGCAGATTGCACGCTGTAATCTTGTTAATATACTGCACAAAGAATGAAGTTTTTAATGAATTGCAAAAATAAGTAGGTTTGTTTCTATATTAAATTTGTTATTTGTATCTTTCTGCATGTATAATCTTAAATTTGACAGTCAAATAAGGTATTATTATTTATCTATGAAGATATGAAGACTAAAATTGAAAATTTGTGGCCAGGAATTATTTTGTTTCACAAATTCCTCTGAGTATGCAAAGATAGAGTTACAGAAAACATTTTTACATCATCATATTTACATCTTTTGCATATTATAGACATGTCAAAGTTCTGGATATGTATTATAATAGTATTTATTTTAGTTTGTCTACTCAATGAAGATTTTTTATTTGCCATGTGTCCATTGAATAAGTATATTTATTTCATTGCAGACACATTCCCACACTAAAATACATAAAATTCCTTTGATAAAATAATGTCAATATTTTTATTTAATATGAAATTTCAATGCCATATTATTTTCATATTCATCAATACTCTTTAAATTTCATAATAAATGCCAATGCTCTTTAACCTTGACATAATACCCCTTGTGCTTTGATTACCACTCATTGGCAGAAGAACCTAGTAATTAGCCTTGAGGTGAAATTTCTCAATTTGACTGATTTATCAGATTTTTGAAAAAAAAATCAGGTTACCATGGTCAGGGGAAAAAAAAAAAAAGTTGTTACTGCAATGGAATTATAGATAGCTTTATAATTTGGTACTATGTAAAGGTGTATTGGGTTTTCAGGTCAAAAGCTTTTTGGGTGGGCTGCAGTTGTGACCTCTGTGGGAAGAGGTCATGGGCTATCTCCATGACAGTTCTAAAATGGACCTGCTGCTGCACAAATCTGAGCCCATCAGCCAAGCTGGTGGTGCCTCTGTGCAAAGATATTTAAGAAAGGGTAAAAAGCACAGCACAATCCAAACACAGACCCAAAAAAAGGGCTGAGAAAAATCTAAGATAAACAGCCCTGCAGACAACAAGGTCAGTGAAGGAGGGCAGGGAGGTGGCCCAGGCGCTGGAGAGATTTCCCTACAGCCAATGGAGAAGACACTGCTGAGGAGCTTGCCAGCCCTGCCCCACAGAGGGTAAGGGTGGAGAAGATATCCTCTGCAGCTTGTGGAGGATTTCAGGCTGAGCCAAAGAATGAGAGAGGGTTGGAGACTAGGTGTTTTTAGTTCTCTCTTTGATTTTTCACCATCTTACTCTATTTTTAGTGAGAAATATACTAATTTCCCCAAGTCAGCCCGTTTGGGCTGTGATCGTAATTGGTGGAAGACCTCCTTGTCTTTACCTCAATCTAAAAGCTTTTTAATATTATTTTCTCCCCTTTCTGCTGTTGAGAGAGTCTCTGGCTGTCATCTGGGAGCCACTCAATGATAGCCCATTGTACTAGTTCTTTATGCTTTAACGAAAAAAATAAAAAAACCAGCCAAGAAGACAACCACAAAAAATGTGAATCACATAGACACTTTTTAAATAATATTACTGTTTTCTATTATATTCAATGTGCAAGAACACAGACATTTACTAGAAACACTAAGATGTAGTTAGTGCAATGTTTAAAAAAATAAAATGAAGCAATTAATTCTACACATATAGACAGACTGTAAGTTCAGAGGTAGAGTCATATCAGTGTTAATAATTATTTGACTAAATCTTTGAGCCAGGAAATAAAATTCCTGTAAAGGAGTTTATCTCAAATTCTTCCTCTTGCCCAGGAATCTTGATAAAAACGAGACATGTGTAGTTATGGAGAGTGTGGTAATTCATCTGAACTTACAACAATTCAATTTGGGATCTGAGTTAGCAAAAACTTGTTGACAGATGTCTTTCCCAAATCATTCTTAATCAGGTTTCCAGGGAAGCTTTGCAGCATACAGCTCCTGGCTCTTGAGGATATATTGTATGCAGCAGATACACAATTATATAGAATATAGGTGACTTTATATACTCTGAAATCTAAAGCAAACCAGGTTTGATCAGAACATGACAAGAACTTGGACCCTTAGGTAGAGGGAAATTTTTTCACTGAATTCCAAAAACAGAATCACAAATTCCCTTGAATGATAGAGGAACAAATTTAGGGGGTTCCTCGCACTGCAAGTTCATACGATAAAGATTGTGTTGCTTACCTCTTGTGTGCTACTTAATAAGCTGTCGAGACAAGGGAAAAGAGTCAGAATTACTTTTCAGTATCAGATTTTCTTTTTCACCATTAACCAACAACTGATTATAATTTCTTCAGTCTTCTAGAATCTCATGTTAAATGTCAGATATAAATCACTTCACTGTGAGAATATTTCTATCAGAATGACTCTATTCTTTTAAAGTTATCTGTGATATCAAAAATATTTATTTGGCTTGCTTCCATAATTCTACTCTTTTTATTTGTAATTCTTCTGATTATTTGGTGTGAGTACCTTATAGTTATTAGCATTTAATTATTTTAATTTAATTTCTTTTATTTCTCAGCCCATTCTTCCAGTTCCTTCATATTTATTCTCCAATTTAAACTGTCTTCAATCTATCCATATCTTTCCAGAAGTTTAGATATGTCTGTTTACAGAAAATTCAGAGTTACCCACACATTAATTACAATACATTGTCATGTCTCACCTTCAAATCCCATTGGAATATTGTCTTTAATTTTCCATCACCCTAATCTGAGGCTTGACTTAACACTGCTACCTCCCTTGTTTCTCTCATCTTCTAAACACAGAATTTACAAATCTCTTTTCTAGAGGTTTATAGTTTTGCCTTATTCCACTCACATGATTAATTTTGTACTTTAACTATTGTTTTCATAAATTTAGTGTTTATTCTTTCCTCCAGATCAATAAGAAAGCTATGATATTGCTCTGATAAAATAACTGACTCTCTAGACAAAAGAAATGCAGTAGATGCACTTCATCAAGGATTCAGTGAAGAGGCTAGTATGGTTCATTCAATTTGCAATGGAGTTTAATAAAAAGGTTAACAGAACATCTAAAAAAGCTAAAGAAATAGTTAAATAAACACCAACAACTGTTTCTTAAGAGAGTTCTCTGATGTTTGTATTTGGGATCAGTTTTATTTAATATTTTAATTAACAGTTTTGAAAGAAAATATAGAAAAGATATAGTGATATTTTCAGATAACCATACATATAAAACATTGTACAGAGAAAAGTTTGAATATCATAAAGGGACAACTGAATGATACTCAGGGCAAAATTAATAGAAAAGCTATGAAATTTAATAGGTGAACATGAAAATTGATGCAGTTAAGGACTTAAAGAGCTATTTTTAGTTTGTTATAAATGGGATTAATTGACTTTAAAATAGTAAATGAAGGAAAGGGAGTGGATGTAGTTTTTTTTCTGGATTCTAATAATTCCTTTGATATGGAAACTCACAGCATTCTTCTGGAACAGTGCAACTGTGGGATGAGTGGCTTCCTGTTGCTCTGCATGGAGAATTGGCTGTAACACTGGGATCAAAGTGTTGTAGTGAATGGGGCTACATTTGGCTCATGAATGATCACTAAAGGCGCTCCTCAGGATTTAATTCTAGGGCCAGTTTTTTTCAATTTATTGATTTACTGGATGCAAGAATTGAATTAATCATTATCAATTTCGCTGATGATACTGAAATGGGAGGTGCTGCTTATTGTCTTAAAGAACAGGAGGCCTTGAGGAGGGCTCTAGCTAGATTGGAACATTGGGTTATGATAAAATTTAGCAAGTTAATATTCTGGATTCTTCACTGGGGGGCAGAGTAATATTGGCCAAATTATAAACTGGGAGAGGAGTGGATGGAGAGTAGCCCTACAGAAAGGTATCTGGGGGTGATGGCTGGCAGCAGCTGAGTATAAATCAACAGTGTGCCCTGTCAGTCCCATCCTGGAGTCATAATTACACATAACCACAAAGAGTCATAACCAGCCATTTTCCTGCTATATTTAGCACTGCTTAGGGCTCACCTTGAATTATAAATGTGTTTCTGAACCCTACAATTTAGAAAGGGTTTGAAGGTGTTTGACTGAGTCCAGAAAAGGGCAACAAAGCTGGTGAAAATGTTGGTGAAAGGCTGGAAAGAGCTTAGTCTCCTAAAAGAAGCACAGAGGACTTTGGAAGGAGGATGAGGGGTGAACTTGCTGCTCTCTTCAGGTTTCTGAGAAGGAGAAATGGACAAGAAGCTTCTGATCTTTTCCTCTTGGAATCCAGTGATAGGACAGCTGGGAACATTCAAAACTGATTCAGGAAATGTTTAGACTGGATATTAGAAAGCATTTATTTACTGACAGGGACTGGACATTTCTTTATGCTAGAACACACTTCCTAGAGAGGTATTTGATGCCCCAAGACTGTCAGTGTTTAAGAGTTATTAAGGACATATTTTAACTTTTGGTCAGTCTTGAGGGTGGTTGGCAATTGGACTAGATGATTAATGCAGGTCCCTTCCAACAGAATTATTCTATTCTATTCTATTCTATTCTATTCTATTCTATTCTATTCTATTCTATTCTATAGGCAGATCCATAATCCACCACAGCAATGCTACTGGCTAAAGAACTGGTATGGCAGTGAGTAGTAGAAATTGTCAAGCATGTTTGTAAATGTACTTTTGAAGTTTTTGGAAGCATTTCTATAACCTGCTTTAAATTAACAAATGTTGCCACTTCTCATATATGAATAATCAGGGAACTCTCTGTAGTTGATAGAAAATAATACACTTTCCCTGAGTATACTTTATCTCACTTAATGACTGACAATTCAATTTAATATTGAAAAAAATAGCATGGGAGTTTCATTTACTGAGAAATATTCAATCAAAATAAAATCAGATATAAACAGGTTCATTAAAATAGATGGTTTTTGAAATTCTCTAAAATTAAAGAATTTTAAAAGAACATATTTTATCTTTATGTAAGTAGATATTTTGACATTTCTAAAGAATCTGAAGATACTCTGCATGTGATAGTTCTTCAGAATAATAGAGTTACTGTATAATATCAGAACTAAAGATTGTTTATTAGCTCATATGTGAAAATTAGTAATGCAGAAAATTTCTGGGATGTCCTAAAACACATAAATATATTGTGGGTATATACATATGCCTGATGGATGCTTGTAAAGATGGAACCACGCTCCTTCCAGTGGTGTCCAGAGACAATAAGTACACCTGAAAACACAGGATGGTCCACTTTAACACCAGGAATTCCTTTTTCACTGTAAGCATGACCAAACACTGGAATAGGTTTCCTTGGGAGGTTGAAGAGTCTCCATCCCTGTCCCCTCCATCCTCCATCCCTCCATCCAACAACAACAACAAAAGTCAGTAGGGTATCACTGCAGTAATAAATGCAAGTCACATCCTCAGCTGCACCTTCAGGGGCGTTACTAACAGAAGTAGAACCATGATTATCCCACTTTTCAGTACTTGTCAGGTCTAACCCCAAATATTTGTCCAGCTCTGGTCCCCACAATTCCAAAAAGATGTAAACCTGCTGGATCAGGTGCAGGGTAGGGCCATAATTATGATCAAAGGGCTGAATAACCTGCTGTATGAGGAATGACTGGAGTTTTCTTTTTTCTCACAGAGAAGACTTTGGTGGACCTCCTCACAGTATTCAAATACTTAAAGGGTGACTACAAATAGAACTTCTCTCTTCACAAGGAGAACATGGAGAAAGGTCAATCAATGCATACAAGTTGCAGCAGGAGATGTTTTATCTTGCTATAAGAAAGAAATTTTATACAATGAGATCAATCATTTGCTAAAACAACCTCCCCAGATATGTGGTAGAATCCCCATCACTGGAGGTTTTAAAAATGCAATGGGACATGGTGCTAGATAATCTCATCTGGGTTTCCTCTACTATGAAATTTTGAAGCAGATGATCTTTTGATTTCCCTTCCTACTCAGGCTATGTTAGGATGCTATGATCTCTAATCTTTTATTCATGAAAAATGATAGAATCTTATTCACACTGCATAGTTATACATCAATTTTCTTGTGTAGAGAGTGAATATAAATTAATTGAAATAAATGAAAATATTCAATTGATTCTGCAAGTTTTAAGGGTTCTGTGCTGTAAATCAGACATTTAGGGTGTTTTTTTTCTGTTTGATATATATTCACCACCTAAAATTGAGATGCCTAGATTAATCCAGCCCTTAAGAACTCAGTGCAACAAAGGCACTATCTCCAGTGTTTGATTCATCAGACTACCTTTAGACTGCTTTCATAGAGCAAGTTGTTCTTTTTGAGGTATCTATTTTTGTTTCTTAATTTGAATTGCTTCAGAGTAAGCCTACATGTAGAACTAATTGGGATATAACATTTAGAAAGCAAAAGAGTTGTTAAGTATGCACACTGCCTTGGATCACTTTGAAGAATTATGACTGACTTTGCTGGTGACAATGGACAATACTGCAAAACAGGCTTTATAATGGAAAGATTTAGATATTGAAGGATGCAAGAATAAAATACCTTATCACATAATCTTAAATAATTATTTACATTGACTTCATGTTTTCTTTTTGTAATTACAATATCTTAATTTTTCTTTATCCAGTCTCCTGCTTGATATCTTTGCCTCCCTGTACCTTGCTGTCTTAGTTTTTTCATTTATTGTGTCCCAGTCTGACTCCAGCAGTTATTTATAGTGAGAAAAAAATCAATTTCTCAATTTACTTATACTCACCTCACAAGTTGTCTCCTGTCATCCAAATGTATAAACCAGGAAGTCTGCTCAGAGAACAGAAATATTTTTTACTTTCTGCCTGATTCCATCTGAACAGTATCTCCATTCAAATGACAAATTAATGCACACTCAGTTTGGAGGGTGCATCAGCTTCACTGTTTCTGGTTTAGTTTACCAGATGCTTTATGCAGTTAACTTTTTATGCAGTCACAAAGTTATGTATTTAATTCATCAAATTATTTATTTATGTATGACTCATGTTCATTTGCATGAGATATTTAATATTATTTAATCATCTTTGGCATCTTCTTATCAAAGAATCAGAGAATGGCTCAGGTTGAAAAGGATCTTAAATATCATCTAATTTCAAGTCCCTTGCCATGGGCAAGTGCATCTTACACTAGACCAGGTTGCTCACAGCTCCATCCAGCCTGGCCTTGAACACTTCCAGGAATGAGGCATCCACAGCTTCTCTGGGCAATGTGTTCCAGTGCCTCATCCCCTTGCATTAAAGAATTTCTTCCTGGTATCTAATCTGAACCTGCCTTCTTTCAGTTTGAAGCCATTCTCTCTTGTCCCGTCATTACATGCTCTTTCACAGAGTTCTGCTCCATCTTCCTTGTAGGTCCCCTTCTGGTACTGCAAGGCCACAATTAGGTGACCCTGAAGCTGCCTTTTCAACAAGCTGAACAATCCCAAATTTTTTAAGTTTTCCTTGGAGGAGATGTTCTCCATCCCTCTAATCATCTTGTTGACCCTCCTGTGAACCTGGTCCAAGAAGTCTATGTCCTTCCTGTGCTGGGGACCCCAGAGCTGCATGCAGCACTCCAAGAGGGGTCTCACCAGAGTTTCTTTTCTATGATATGTCTGTGTATTTATTTAACTCATGTAACTCATTGTAATCTTGGTCAAATAAAGGCAGAGGGAAAATCCCAACAACTCTGTCGCTTCAAATGCTTTGTTGTGCTCTTATAGATATAAATAATATCTATACCAATACCAAATATCTATACTAATACCAAAACTAATACCAAAATTCAATAAATGGTAACTCCCATGAAAATAAAATACAACTCATCATGAACATTTTCTGTGATAAAAGGATATTTGTAATTGATACAAGATTTCTCAATAAATGCTAAGCTTGTATGAAATTAGAGGTTTACTCCATCTTTGTTAACAGAAAGGGGCCAAAAAACTGGGGGAAATGAAGACTCTATAAATGCAATTGTCATCTTGCTTGACCGTGGTACTGTAAAAAAGGACTTGAATGTAAAAATTATTTACTGTTTTCCTGATAAGTGTGTGCAGGTTAAGGTGACTGACTTAACAGTGGGAATACAATCAGGAAACAGTTATGTCATTTGGATTTGCCTCTTGGTAAAGCTATGGGGAAAGATGTGATTTTACAGTGACTTGGTCAATTATCTTTTCTGCAGTTTGCAGAATTTACAGTGTCATACACTTATGAAGTAGCATGAATAAAAGAGACTATTTGCAAGGAGAAAAAATTCTGCAGTTCTGTCACCAACAAAATAAAGAGTTCAGGGAAGAGAATATGACATAAAAGATCACCATATTGAGTGCAGAGTGGACACTGTCCAAATGTGATCCTTACTTATGCAAAATGTGGTTGTCTCAAAACACAACTCCATGATAAACTCAAATAACGTTTGAATAAAATAAAGTTTCTGCAATTTTTTTACACTTTTGTATACAAAAAGTCCACTAAATTATTAAGTGGTCAATAATTGTACATATTTAAAATTATATAAGAATTCTAGTAAGGTAATTTTCTTTTTCATTTACTGGGGTGAGGCTGCATGTATTTTTCCAACAAGCTATTCTTAATTTCCTGTAGAGCGGGGAGAAATGGAAAAAAAGAGGACCACTGAAGTTAAAAAAAAAGAGAAAAACAGATAAATGACCCTTTTAATCAAATACCTAATTAATAGGTTGCTTTCAAAATTTGTGAATTTTCAGTTTACATAATTTTAACATGTTTAAATGATTTTTTAAAATAAAATGTTATTTTTTCATTGTGGAGGAGTGTATGTGGAAGTTTAAAATCTCAATCATAAATATAACATCCTGAAAAGATGTTAATAAAACTTCCTATTTTCTAAAGTCTTTATACTTATAAATCTTACAGGCTGAGGATTTAAATTTTATTTTATATATTGAGGAAGAATAGTGTCAGTTTTAGTTCTGATTTTATAAAGAGAAATGAGATCTAGAAGTGATTTGCTTTCTTTTGTCTCTTTTAGCAATTTAAAGCCAGACATGTCTCAGCTATGTTATTCTGAATGGATATTCACACAGTTTGTTAAAAGATACTATCCTACAAAGTGACAGAATTTCTTGCAAGATTTTCCTGATGACACTATTAGCATTGTTTAATCTAATTTTACCTGTGGAATATAATCAATTTGCTTTATATTAAAAGTGACTTAAACTGTTTTTAATTTTATAAAATTTGTTAAAACTTTAGAGAAAGCCAAATATACTGTGTATTGTCAAATAGGACTGATTTCAAATAGTCTTACTTCAGGAATGTAGTAACTGTGAATATGACACTAACAGTTGCAAAATATTGTAAAAGACATCTATCAAGGGTGAATTTACAAGGCACAGTTCCCAACAATTATCTTGCTATTCAAATCAAATCAGTGAGATTGCATCAGAGTGATAGATTTATTGTCACCTATAAGTGGATCAAAGGGTCACAAGTGGATTTATCTTTTGAGAGAAGAGTGATGGAATAATATGCTAGCATTGAAGTCATTACCCTTTATATAGGGTAAAAGCTATATTTTTTCAATAGATCTCATTTTTTTGCCATTACACTTTCTCTCAAAATATCTCTTTCCAAGTCTTAAAAAAGGAAAGAGAATCAACTGTAATAGCACATGGAAAGATGTGTCATGTTAACACCTTAAAATATAAGTCACTGTTTGAGATCAGTTTTAAATCCTAGGTATTACTTTCCTATTTGGATGGTGAAATTACTTTGATATTTTTGTCCCGTTTTAAGATTGTCAGTCTAAATGCTGTATGCTGCTTTTCCTGTAACTTTTAAAGTGTTCTTCTTCCATATTTTAACACAAAATTCTTGTTGGTAGCATAGAGCTCTAAACCAACTGAAAATGGATTTTGACTTTGAATGTTCAGATCTTAACATAAACCGTTCCCAGAAAAGTTCTGATTTCCTTTAGCTATCTTTTGTGAGGAATTTTTTAATGACTTGCTCATGATTTTTAAAATAATTATTATTTTTGAATTCTCATTATTTTTAATCAATTTCTAATAAATTTCCTTCCATTATATTTATAAAAAAATTACTAAAAATAGGGTATGACAAATTTTATTTATAGGACAAGTTATGAAAACACTTCAGGCAAAGATTAAGATCCTTTGTTTTTCTCTCCTGGAATAAATAAAAGATAGTGTTTGCAGGCTTGTGAGTATCATTTCAACATTCATAGAATCATAGAATGGTTTATGTTGGAAGGGACCTTAAAGGTCATTTAGTGCCAACTCCCTTGCCATGGGCAAGGAGACTTTCCATGTGACCAGGATGCTCAGAGCCCCAGTCCAGCCTTGAACACCTTCAGGGACAAACCCTGGGCAACCTGTTCCAGTGCCATACCATCCTCATAGTAAAGAATTTTCCCCTAACATCTAATCTAAACCTAACCTCTTTCTGTTTGAAACTATTCCCCCTCTTCCTATCACCACATGACCTTTAAGAAAGTCTCTCTTTCTTGTAGGCTCCCTTCTGGTACTGGGAGACCTCAAATAGGACACCCTGAAGCTGCCTTTTTTCCAGGATGAACAATCCCAATTCTCTTAGCCTTTCCTCACAGGAGAGGTTTTCCATCCATTTAATCATCTTGCTGACCCTCTTCTGGACTCACTCCAAAAAGTCGATGTTTTTCCTGTGCTGGAGATCCAAGAACTGAATGCAGTACTCAAGGTGGAGTCTTACCAGAGCAGAGTAGAGGGGTGGAATCACCTCTTAAAGCCTTAAGACCTGGGTAATTGCTTACCACTAACTGCAGGAGGCAAAACAGGCTCAACTTGGGAGAGCAATTTAACTTTTTGTCAATTAAAAGTAGAATGGGATTATGAGAAACAAAAATCTAAAAGTATCTCTCCTCCCCCTTCCACTTTTTTTCTAGATTTAACTTCCTTCATGGCTTTTTTCTTCTTCCCACTCCAAGTAGCACAGGGGGATGAGGAATGAAGGTCGCAGTCAGTTTATAACACTTTGCCTCTGTCATTTATTCCTCATCACAGTTTTCACATGCTCTGATATAGATTTCCTCCCGTGAGATACAGCCCTCGACAAACATTTCCAACATCCATCCTTCCCATGGGCTGCAGTTCTCGAAGAACTGCTCCAGAATGTGTCCTATCTATGGGTACAGTCCTTTAAGAAGGGACTGGTCCATCCTGGGTCCCTCACAGGCCACCATTTCTGCCAGGAGCCTGCTCCAGCATGGACACTCCATGGGTTGCAGCTTCCTTCAGGAAGGCCCTTGGCAGATAGCAGCATGGATGTCTCTACTGTATTCTTCCATGAACTGCAGGGGAGCAACATCAGCATTCCTCATCAGATGAAGAAAGTGCTGGATCTGAGGTTCACCGGCTGAAGATGAACCTCAGATCCAGCACATGGAGCACCTCCCTTCCTCCTTCTCCACTGATCACAGCTGTTGCATAGCATTTTTTATGCTTCCTTAAATATGTTTTCACCAGCCTGGCTGGTGGGCTCAGCTGTGCCCTGCAGTGGGTCCCTTTGGACTACCTGGAACCATCTGTGTCCAGCACAGGGCAGGCCATGATCTCCTGTCACAGAGGCCACCTCTGCAGCACCTGTGGTACCAAAACTTTGCCAAGTAAATCAAATGCACCTGGACATGTCTATAGAGAAATTTACACCATTCCTGAATGAATAGCAGTGAAATTTCTAAAATTTGTCTCAGAGCCAATTTAAACATAGAGGAATAATTTAACCAGAGAAGTTTAACTCAAGGGATCAGATGATATCATCTTGTTTCTAAGTGAATCTCAGGAGTGTTTGAGCCTCATGAAACTGATAGCTCCACAGAACAGCACACTCAAAAGTAATCTTGAAGTGATTAGGTTTTGGCTAAATTTGATTAGGGAACTCATTCTAATTTTTTCATGCTCTTCCAAAAAAATCAAATTTTTCATTTAAGTCTGACTTGACGTACTTTTTCTTCCTAAATATACAACACAAAAGAAAACTCAAGGACTTTTCATCCCCAGTGGTATAGAGTAACAATTAAAGAATACTTTCAGAAGTGTTTATAAAGCAAACTCACCAACTTCATACTTCCACAGAGTTATGGTTTAAAGAAAGTTTTCTAATTTGTTTCATCTTTGGAAACTACAAAGTGACTGATAGCATTGCAGCACTTTGGTAAGCAGCATATTAGTCACAATGAAAGATCACTATCACAAGTAGTACATTGCTAAATCAGGGAATTACAGCCCTGGTGGAGCTGTGCAGAAACTTTCATACATACCTGATATAAAAAACAAAACAAAACAACTTTCTTCAACTTTTTTTTTTCCTTTCTTTTACCTGCTTTCTTTTAAATTTCAAGTTTTTGAACAACTGATGGATGAGTCTCCATAAATATTCTCCTGGACTTTGTTCAAAAGTTCAAACCAGTCTATGAACCAGGAAAGACATTTGATGAAACCCTATGACCTTGCAAATAAAAAGAATATTTTCTCAAATTTTCATAAAAGGTACCAGACTCCATCATATATTACAATTACTGTAAGGTTTTAAAGATACATATACAGATTTTATTGTATGCTGTTTATAAAAAATATTCATCTGGGAAAAGAGAGGAATTAAGACATTAGCTAATGAATTGAAAGTTCAAGATTTTTAGGGGAATGTTGTCTTTTGAAGGAGCTTCTGTTAACACTGTCTACAAATTCTGAAAGAAGCATTTATTCAGTTATAATGAAACCAGCATTTAAAAAGGACTTGGAGATTAGGTTCCAAATGTTATTTGCTGACAAATGCACTGTTAAACTTACTGAAGGATATTTATAAGCAGCACTGCATTTCTGGTTTTAGTGTATGTTTGTATGTTGTAAACTTTGAGAATAAAATCTTTGGTTTACTTATGGAAAGCATTGCCTGAGTAAATTACATATAGAGGTCACGGTGTATGCTAAAAAATTCATATAATTATTTAGGTAAAACTAGCTTATTATGTTTTTATCTTCTCAAAGTATGTGGGAAAGAGAACGTTAATTTAAAACTTTAATTTTTTTCTTTCTTCTCCCTTTTAAATTAAATAAAAAATAGAAAATAAAAAATTAATTGGATAATTTTTTTTTTTTTTTAGTTTCTCACAGTTATATCATCCTTGCAATTTTTTAATAATTCTACTGTTACAATTTTGTTTTGCTTTTATGTTAACATAATGGCATTTTAATTTAGGGAAAAATATTTAGAACACACTTTGTGATGAGTCACTGGGGTCACAAGACATCTTGTAACTTGTAAATCAGAATGTGGTGGTGGTGATGGTGAAATATTAAATCAATCATAATATATTAAAAAAAACAAACCCAACATTCAAAACCAAAAAAATCTGCTGCTATGTTCCCTTATGACATCTGTCCATGATCATAAGATGTTTCATAATTTAATGCTCTTTGTGTAGCAGTCTCAGTTCTTATTCACAACTACTTTTCAAGGTCCATGTCATAGCCTGTGACAGGTAATCCTTGAGAGAAAAACTCAAAGACTTCACACGACCTCAAATGAGATACTGAAGGAAATGTGTCAAAATCACTAACCTCTAAACTTTCTTTTTTCTTTTTTTTCCATTAAAAATGTAAATTCTTCCATCCTGAAAAAGTTTTAATTCATCTTTTCCTTAACAAAACAGAAAGGCCTCACTGACTGCCCTGTTGATTCAGTATCACGTCTTCTAAAGGTATCCCTTTGCACATCTCCTTTCTAAAATATTGCTTTATCACTTCTCTGCTTTTTCTACTAATATGTCTCAATTTTACAGCAAAGGTATGAATACTAATACCTGAAATGTCATTGCCTTCAGTGTAGTAAAATGTCTCTTACAATTGGCTTTCTCAGAAACATTTTGAGAAACATAGACTGACAGTTTTCTTATCTTCCTAAAGAAAAGTTGAACATTATTTTGGAATCTTTTTGTTTATATCTTCCAAATGTTCCAGTATATTTTGTAATAAAATAGTCCATTGACAGACACTGAGATACTGAGATTTGGATGGAACAGGAACTGATTAATCATAAATATATAACAATTTAGAGTAGTTTTATTTACTCTACTACTACCAGTGAAAGACAAGGCATCCTAATAATATTTTCTCTGTATTTTGACCTTTTAAAATGGTATTCTAAAAAATCTTGTCATTCTGAGTTTCCTTCTTTTGCCGTCAAAATAATCAAGTTAAACACATAAGAGCAGTTATTTCTCCTTCTCTATTGGAAAATAACAAATGCAGTCATAAGGAGTTAAGTTGATGATGTGTAAACTGAGCTCTTCAGCAAACCAAAGATATTGGTGAAGCTTTACTTCAGGTGGAAAGAAACTGCTATAGAAGATGATCACAAAGGAAAAAATGCAATAAAATATACACTTGTCTTCCATGAAATTAAATGAGATCATTACTTCAAGCTGTAGTGATGCATTATAAATTGATGAATTAGATAAAAACTAAAACAAGGAAAAATATTAATGGAGAATTCATACATCCTGTTAATGTACCTTTTGATTCTGGTACCACATAAAAATATTTTCCTACAGAAGCTGACAATCACACAATAATAAATGTCATATTCTGTGTTCAGAAGTCTAAAGCCAGTGTTCACTATGACCTTGAAACACTGAAAATGAAAATGACCAAAAAAGGTTTAGCTATTCATGATTTCACCTGGAAATATTTGTTCCACCAGCTAAAAACTGTTGCAGTACAAAGGATGCTCTAGATGAGCATGTAGCATTTATTCAGCCTTTATTGTCCTTTTCTCACTCAGCTTTACTCTGTTTGGGTCTCTATGCCTTCTGGAATTGAACAATCTCTGTGTATATTTGTTCAGGAGACAGCAATTTAGGAGGCACTTTTTAATTTCCTGAGAGAGAATAATTAATAGGAACACTGTTACTACCTACAATAAAATACAACACAACTGACACAAAGTAATGCATGGTATTTGAAAAGTATTGCTAATTCTTTATTCCACTATTGTAGAAAGGATAAGACTAAATGACATAATTTGTCTCTGATTAACAGATTATGAAATTACAAGTATGAAAGTCTCCCTGCTGAACTTTAATTCTTAGTATTTGAAGATATCCAGTGATAGAAATATTTTTCTTTCTCTACAATAGCTGATTTTCTTTATTATTATATAAATTTACTTTCCTGTATTTCAGAATGGTTTGATGTTGCACCATATTGATTTTTTTGAGATAATGCTTAAATTTTTACATATAAGACACACTAATAATATACTTTATAAATCACTTTACACACATGCACATGCACACACAAACTTCATGTGACCTAGGAAAGAGCAATGCTTTTGTTTAAATTCTTCCTGCTAGCTGTTGTGTGTCACACAGGTGCTAAACAAGGCCATATTGCTTTATTAGTCTCCTTTTGTGGGTTGCAATTACACAGTTGAAAATAAAGTATGTTTTATTGTACACTGACATGTTGACTGGGAATTAGCCTACTGCTCTAATAACATGAAACAGCTTCAAAACTGCTCATTCAACAGCATTTCTCAAAACACGTCAAAAATAAATCATCAAAAAGCATTTTGGGCCCAATTTGGGGAAAAAATTTTCCTCCTTTTTCAATATGCAAAGTGATACAGTTTATTTTCAAAATTAACTCTGTTTTCTTTTCTAAGATTTAGAGCTCATTTTAAAAGCCAGCCACACAGTGATAGAAATAGAGGAAAATTGCAGCCATTAAGTGCAGAGAGGAAATGTGTGCACCAGCTTTAGCTCAATGTGAAAATTAAATCCAAAGTGCTACAAACTAGGTCTGGGTTTTAATGTTAATTGTTCACATGCCCTCAATACAAATTATTCACACTAATGTACTACATTAGCCAAGCCCGTCACTTTCACAATTATTATTTTGGTTGCTACTGTTGTTGTTTTGTAAATGTCATCTCATTTTGTGTCCATTGTGGGAATTTAGGTAAGATGCTTTAGTTGTAAGAAAGTTCTGAGCATAACATTTAAGGCTGCTGCTGCAGTTTCATGGATCATTAACAATTTGCTAATATTGTTTTAGCTTGCAAATTAGTGCAGCTTAGTGACTAAGGAAAGGTTCCATAGCTGTCATCAATCAGACTAAAATTCTTCATGCATGAGATGAAAAACGATTTTTAGCCTTTGAGGCTCAGACAGCCAATTACTGTAACCCAAAAACAAAAAAGGCCAAAAAAAAAAAAAAGGTGGGGGGGTAGATGGAGGAGTAAAAGAGAGAAGCAAGCTATAAAAATGTTGTTAGCAATTCTATTAAATTTATTTCTTGTTGCATTTAAAGAGAACTAACACATGCTCTGTAATCATTCCTTAGCTTCCTGATATATTAAGTGACATATTTTAGAAGGAAAACCAGAAACTTTCATAGGAAATGGCAAGAGATTAGTGACTAAAGAATCACAGAAAATCTCAGTGTCCCAGAATCATTAAGGTTGGGAAAGACCTCCAAGATTATTGAGTCCAACCTTTGACTGACTACCACCTTGTCAACTTGAACATGGCACTAAGTGCCATGCCGAGTCTTTTCTTGAACACCTCCAGGGACGGTGACGCCACCACCTCCTTGGGCAGTCTGTTCCAATAGTCAACCACACTTGCAGTGAAAAAAATTCTTCCTGATGCCCAATATAAACCTCACCTGGCACAGTTTGAGGCTAAGTCCTCTTGTCCTGCTGACAGTTGCCTGGAAGAAGAGACCAACCCCCACCCGGCTACAACCTCCTTTCAGGGAACTGCAGAGGATGCTAAGGTCTCTCCTGAGCCTCCTTTTTCCCGAACACCTCCAGTTCCCTCAGCTGCTCCTCATCAGATTTGTGTTCCAGACCCTTCACCAGCTTCTGGACGTGCTCCAGCACCTCAGTATCTTTTTTATAGTGAGGAGTCCTAAACTGAACATAGGGTTTGAGGTGTGGCCTCATCAATTCCAAGAGCAGGGGGACAATGACTTGGTCCTGCTGCCCACACTATTGCTGATACAGTGCAGGACAGCACTGGCCTTCTTGGCCACCTGGGCACACACTCACTTGTGCTCTGCTGCTGTTGACCAGCACCTCCATGGAATTTTCTGCTGCTTTCCAGCCACTCTTCCCCAAGCCTGCATTGCTGCATGGGGTTGTTGTGACAGAAGTGCAGATTGTCTTTTATTTTGTCTTTAACCAAGCTGTCCTCACTCAAATTTCTTTTCTCTCATCCATCACCTTCTTTTCTTATTGCCTTTTCTGCACATGTCTTTGCAGCCTTTTCCTGTTTCACACTTTCTCAACACCTTCTATCAAATCTTCCTCTTTCCCATCATTCTCCTCTGTCACTTCTGCTGCCTGTCTTGATCTCATTGTAGCTCTACAAACTTCTTTTTCAAATATTTAACTTCTTTATGGGAGCTAATAAGTTCTATTTATCACTATATAAACTGCATTAAAGAATTAGAGGAAATATTATAAAAACTGTTGACAGTAAAATTATCATAACACCTTTTGCCTTCAAACTATATACTTCTGTTTATATCAGGGTTGCACAGGTTGTTTTTCTCTCGTCAATCAGAAATGCATGCAGAAAAGGACATGTGCCCTTTACCACTCTCACCTGGTGTCTCTGCAGAGTAAGCGGGGCATTAATCTGAGATCTCATCACTGTAGTGACATCATATTTCGGAAAGTTCTCCCAAGGCCAAGAAACGCCAAAATGTTCAAATATGTCAGAAGGCTTTTCAGAATTACAATGTATGTTTTTTATGTTTAGGCAGAAAAGGAGCTTAATTCTCAGATATATCTATCTGTAAGACTCTATAAACTGTGTAAAACTCAGGATTAGCATTAAAGGTCATGCACAAGTAGAGACACATAACAAACTGAGGCGACTCTATTTTACCACTGGGCCACAAGGTAGACTCTTAAGATAATTAATATTTTCTAAAAAAATAGAGACGACTGGAAGAAAAAAATAAGAAAGTATAAAATATTCTTTTTAATATTTTTGGGACTATGTTTGCAAGAATTCCCACTCTTTTTCCTGCTTTCTAAAATATTTTAGTTCTATCTGTTTTCCAGATGTCTCAGATCAGTTATCTTTCTGAGGCACAGAAATCATAACATGTTTATGTTACGTACCAAAACAAACAATTTTTTCTGGACAATTGCAAAATTTTGACAATCAATAATGTAAGAAACTAGGAGAAAAGAGATGGACAAGGTAGTTTTGTAAGCAAGAAAAAAAATTCTAATCATAGAAATTATTTTCTGAGCTTTACTTTAGAATAATAATTATTACAGTAAAGTACTAATTATATTTATCAGAGAAATTTGATTAACCATTATTATAACAAGGCTTTTAATAAGTGTATTTAAGAAAAAATACATACCTTAAAATGGCAAAAAAAAAAAAGGGGTCCCAGCTCTGATTTCAAATTCAGCCTAACTTAACATGAAATGAGTGATCTGAGTTAGGAGTGACACTGAAGTGCGTAGTTATCTGTTAGTTCTATGTCAAATAATGTTGGACATAGAATCTCACACTTAGGTTTTATGCAAAAGACTACTCCCAGCCAACTTGATGGTACACAATCAGAGCTATCACGTCACATCCAGGTGTAAAACTCAATAGATCTTCATCTTTGCACCAAAATTATGCAGCATCAATACATTTTGTGAATTTGCTAAATCAAATAATGGTGATGAAGTCAAGTATTTTTTTTAAGTTTCCCTGAGGAATTTTAAACTTAGGAACCATTAAAAAAAATTGAATGCAGCCTCTTACTGAGCCAATGAGGAGCAATATATAAAATAACATTTCAATGAAGATTTTAACTGGATTTTAACTTTGTCATTTTGAAAATAACTATATGCAAAATAGCAGGTGGTTGCATTTCAACACCTCATCTTGATTGCTGTAAAAATTACAGTACAAACAAGTATTTTAATTTGTCAAAATGTTTAGTTAATCATATTTTTCATTTCAGGAGATCTCAAAGTATACACAGATAACAGAATTTCTTGGCATGTTAAGAGTTAATCACACTTCTGGTAGTAAAAGCCATGTATATATATGTAATTAGAAAATTTATACTAATATCCAACAGATCAGTTATTAAAGTAAGATTTATTTTATACCCTACTGTATCTGAACAACATAATGTAATCCATCAATCAAAAAGTAATAATTTATTGCTGTTTCTTTTCATTTATAAGTATATTTTTTATCAGCTTGACAAAATGAATTATGAGCCCTATTTTTCAGCATTCAATTTCATTTAAAAATTAATTTAGAAGCATCAGATACTTAAAATTAAAAATAAAAAAATAATAATGACTTAAATAAGACGGAAAAGAAAGCATTTATCTTTAAATATTTTCAAGAGCGCCTTTTACTTATTGTATTTACTGATGCAATAAATCTAATGTTCTGTTTTACCTAACAAGAATGTGTTGACTTGTCCTGGCAAAATAATTTAATTTGCAGTCAATCCGTATTCATGCATTTAATATAAGGAAAAATAAAAGAGAAAAGAGAGGAGTATGAAGTTATTCAAATATATAACAAATTTGCTACTTTAAATTTCAGTAAAAAATGATTAATCAAATATTTCATTCAGGAAATAAATGTGTTGATGAAAATATCTAAAATTTTAATCAGTAAAGGTGGTTTAACTTTGAATTGTACAATATATCTTTCTCTATTGTCAAGCTTAGAGTATTTAATTTTTTTTTTATGTACTTGTTTAATTATAAATAGTCCATTCACGTCTAAATTGTTATGCAACTCTAATTTCCAGCATAGCAGCCAAAATGATCACTGATGATTTAAAAACTAAAAAAACATCCTTCACTTACAACAGGTTAAGTTTTCCCCATGGTACACAGAATAGAAACTGAATAGAAAACAATAATATTTTAATAAATTACCTCCTTACAGGTAAGCAATTAAAGATGACTCTGGTAGAGATTGCTCAATAAACTGTCTACTATTTGTATGGGACAGACACTTCCTAAATAATCTCTAAGTATTAGTCTGGTGTACTTAGTTCTTTTAAAGTAAATGAGAAAATTAATAAAAAGACAAATGTATTTTTTTCATGAAAAGATTAAAATCCTTCAAAATTGCTAGGTTCTCTGCAATTTTGTAGCAACAATATTTTTATCATTATTTAAAAATACCAAAAATATTTAAAATTCCTCACTAAGCACAGCACACCCACCTGAAGAATGCCATAAGGAGCATAGACAATATCTGCACTGGAGCTTAGAAAATATATTACTATTTTTCTAAAAAAATGTGGGATAATTTCTAGTTAATTCATTAATATTTTCTATGCATAATGTAAATTAAACTATATTGCCAATTAACCATAAATTTAACTATTTTAGCACAGGATATCCTTGGCCTATATTCTGTCAAGGGCCATGTAAATCTCATTAAAAACCATAAACAAGGAAAAAAACACTACCAAAGCAAAACAAAAAGCTCCAAAATGCAACTGTCATTTGGTTGTTTTTTTTTTTCCAAGAATGGTCATGCATATTTTGACAACAGTCACAGTCAGTGAAATACTATTCTAAAAATTCAATATAGATGTCATTATTCATTAAATAGTATTACAATACATACCTTACAATACCAAACAACTCATTGCAACTGAACAGAGCTCAAAACAAGATAAAAAAACTGCTGTGGGCAGGATAACAAGGCATTAACACCCTTCACCGTGTAGAAATTTTAAAGTTTTTTAATAGCACTCTGTAAAACAGAAACAAGGAAAAAAACCCAAACCTAAAACACATAAGGGAGAAAATGATTTTATTTAATAATTGCTTACTACTTTATAAACATTTTTATAAATGTAACTGACCAATGAACTGGTCTTCATCTCTCATCAATATTTTAACTGGACTAAATCTCTGTTCAGAATGTGTTTTCAAATATCAATAAATTATGTATAAAAGTAAACTAAGAAATGAAGAACAGTTTCATCTATAGCTTCCTATGTAGAAAGAGAGAAGTTTCAAATTAATGTCATTAAAAATCTCTTTATATGGTCATTCTGAAGCTGAAAAGAAATTAAACATTCTAGATATTTGTTCTGCGTTTCTGTCTTCAAAGAAATTTTGAGGCATGTAAATGAGTTTTGAGGAAAGATAATAAGCCTCAAGAGGTAAAAAATACATGAGTATTCTTTTGTTCATAAGAGGACTGAACATGGATCACAGCTTGAAAATAGTCATAAGACTATTAGTGACTTGGGAAAGAGGTCTGTTACAAATGTGAAATATCTATATATGAACATGTACACACATATACATACACATAAATGTGTATGTATTTGTGTATGTGCATACATCAGTACATGAGATTTACATATGTTGACACATTTGAGGGGATCGTTAACACTGAAAAATCAGAAAATTTAAACTAAAATTATTAAATTAATTAACTAAGCGTTCGTACTAACGTTTAACTAACAAACTAACACACAAAATATATTGCATGCATGGATTTAGATTACAGAGCTCATGCATGGGTTGCACTGATACGTACAGTCATGGAAGGTACTTGGTCACCACTGCATTCTTATCATTATGGTAAGTGTGTGTTTTAAAGGAAATTAATACTTTCATGCTTTGATGGTAAATTAATATTAACTATATCCAGGAGTACACAATTCTAATTAAATTTTGTCAAATCTTCTGCACTGGCAACAAATGGAGAGACAAATGAACATATGCTTTACACAATGTTCTTTTTCTTCATAAAACAAAGACTTTCCTGTCTCACTATGAGAGGAATCAAATACAGTATATATGGAAATTTGCACATTTATTTTGGTCAATTTTATTTCCAGTCTTAATAAATTTACTATTCAAATGATACAAAACTCCGGCCATTTCTTGCATAACATTATGAAATCTGTTCACGGGATATATTCCCAGGATATGGAAACTTTGTCCATATAATACTATGAAAGAATGAAAATAACAGCTTGAAAGTCACAGAAATCAGAGGAAGTATAGATGAAAGAAGCAACAAAACCCCAGGAAAACAAACCAGAGCTGCAAATATTACTGCCTGGTTTAATACACTGGTGGAAATGTGATGCCTCTAAAGGCCAAGACACTGGGAGGTTTTGTGTGTGATCTGAATTCCACAGAACTACATCAAGTTCAACAAAAGAGGACTCCTATCAGGCAGGTCTAGATGAATATTCCTGCTTTTTAGGTTCAACACTAAAAGTTAGATTTGCTTCATATTCCTGATCTCTGCAAAAAGTGAAATTTGCTCCATTTTCAGCCTACATTTCTGCAGCAATTCTGAAGTCAAAGAAAACCAAGATTAACTAATGATTTAACTTTTGGATGAGCATTTAGGTCAGTAAAAATCCATGCTAAAGTTATATGTAACTTAATTTTTTCAGCTAATTTGCTTGCTACTCTAAATTATGTGCTAAATTATGGTGTTGATTGTTTTATTCTAAACATTTAACCTGATGCACACATTTTAAGTCATCATATTCTTCACTGAAAAAACTCCTAAACCAAAACAAAAAACTTCTCCTCCCCCTCTCCCCATATAAAATTAAAACCTTAAGAAAGGTAAGACACAATGCAAAAGAAGGCATTAGAAATAGGCTATGAGATTCTGGGTAATTTCATGTGAGGAAAGACAGTTTCACTTCCTCAGAATGGTAGATAACAGACTGGCAAATATAATATTCTCACTTAGTCTCTTCTTTAGAGCTGTGCTTCTTTATGTGAATAAAGAAATACAAACATGAGAGAAATTTATTTAATTCTGAATTCACTCTTATAGTGGCCAAATTCATATCTAGTTTTATATAAACATAAATTGCCAGCAAGATGAAATACTGAAGAAAGAGATTACTGATGATTTAGGCACAAACCTGGACTATAAAATAGAACCTGTGAGGGAAGCATCCTGGGGTCATCAGATGGGTTTGAAGCCAAGAATATCCTGTGTAGTTCTTTTCTTATGCTCTTCAATTTTAACTGGAAGTTTTTGACATCTGAAATAATATATTTGTTGAAAAAATCCAATCTATACTAAGAGATTTACTAAGGGATTTAATTTTTTTTTCTGATGGAGAAAAATATGGGTTTTAGCAATTGTAAATTTAGCAATTTACAGGGATCTGTAAATAGAAATAGGAATAAACACATGCTATAGAATTAAAATACTTAATTAAATCTAACAATGGCTCCCAAGGTCCCCCTATATTTGGTGTCTCAAGCAAGATCAAATATGTATTCCCAAAAGCTAGGCAAGCATGGTATGTATATAGGAAACACTATTTATTTTACTTCCAAATGAACAGAATAGAAAAGGAGGAATATACTAAGACATAATGTAACAAAGAAGTCACAGGATCGTAAGAGAATCTGGGAAAATCTGCCAGCTATTGTGACATATAGGAACTTTCATTGTGCAGTACTGGTCATCTTTGTGTCAGTCCCAAGGTCAAAAAGAAAAGCAAAATATAATTTCATTCCCAATTTTAAAATAAATTCAGTGTTCTACAAAACCATTAATCCATCAGACGAGCTTTTCACTGTTGGGTAACAGCAAGCCAATACTGATATGCATGGAGAAGGGAGCAAGGACCTGGATTTGCAGCAGGCAGCAGGTGCAGCTCTAGCACAGTGACACCATTGCAGAGCACACATGCAAGAAGAAATGATTGGTGGCAGTGGCCAGGGTCAGCCAACAGACCTGTGATTGCCAGCCACATCCTTAGAGACAATTCAGGTCTGATACATGGCCAGGAAGCCAAGTCAGTGAGGCCAGGTCAGGGACAGTGGGGTGCAATTCCAGGTATTGGCAGAGCTGCCACAAAACTCTCTCATGGACATAGGTCAAGGGCCTGAGTTTAATACAGCTTTCAGGAAAAGAGGAAAGAGACCATAGGCAAGGTTCCCTCTTCAAATTCTCAGAGCTTATTATTTTCACAGCAATTTGATCCCATGTTTTACAGGTGAGCAAGATCAGACTTGACTTTGAACACAGAAAAACTCCTAGGAGTTAGGGGATGAGGCTGCAGAGCCTGTTAGCTCCCTCAATATCCTGGTACCTGCAACAGCCAATGTTTTTTCCAGTGAACACCAGTTTAAACACTGTGATAGTTTAAATTGTTGGCCTCTGAAGAGGACAGAACATTTCACAGGATATTGCCTAAAGATTTTCCTGAATTTGGGCCAGGTTAATAGTGTACAGCCTTTTCTGGTTTTGGCAGGTACTGAGATTGGAGGGTATAAAAAATTATTAAAATAACAAATACATTATGCACAAAATAAAAAAAAAGTCAGAATATTTGGGGGTTTTGTACAGTTTTGAAGGATTCCACTTTAACTTGCATTGCAGGTATGAAGAGTTAAGAAATAGAAGTGTATGTAGGAGTCCAGGTATCTAAATGATTTTTCATCTTTTAGCCAGACGAAGGCATTCTTCTATCTTTCTCATTAAGATTTTCTGGGTACTTTAGTGCATTCAAACTGTTTCAATGAATTTTGATTATGACTTCTTGTTTAACTGTTCTACCAAATTGTGATTATAATACAAATTCTTCACTTAATTTTTACATTGAAAAATATTTTATGTTACGCATGGGAAGATATTAAAGTGTGGTATCGTAAATCTCATTATTTCCATATCCCGTTACCACTTTAACTAAGGATCTTCCTTAAGCTGAAGTTTAGGAAGGAATGATTTTTAAGCATTGGGAGCTGAAAAGTGGACAACAAATTTCTACACCACAGAGAGAAATATTTCCTCAAAAACCTACTGGTTCATGTGTAGTATGACTAACCTAAGATGTGAGGCTCCTTTTTGTCTGAGAGATGTTTTTTCTTTATGTCAGGCTGATTTGTACCCTAGGAAGTTTGTTTTTTGGTTTTCCCTCCTTATCACAGTACAGAATTCTTCTATGTCACCTGGACTGTAAAATCCATGGATTATACCACACAGCTTTCCATCCTAATGTTATTGAGATTGAACTCTACCATCATATATTTCAGATCTTCATATTGCTAAGTTCATTTGCAAAATGGATTTGATCTCTTCAGACACAGAGTGATACTGTAGTGTTTCTGCCCCTCCACAGTAATCTGCAGAGAGGTTTATTGAATTCTTTTAAAAACAGAAGACACTAAATATAGCCAAAGTATTTCAAAGTAATATATTTTTTAAAACTAATGTCTGTCATACTGTTTCTTAGCATTGGTTCAATTGCTGTGAAACTGACTTCTGGTTGTGGTTAATGATATGGAAAAACTATGTGATGAAGTCTAAAGTCAGATCACTACCAGGTGCTACAAATTACAGAAAGATGAGTTACTAGCTTTGAGCCATTTATTGCTAAATAATATCCAGCCTGCTGGAAATCTATGCCTAACAGCCTCATTTTTACTTGTGATTCTTAACAGCATAAGGAATAAAGCCATTTAACTCAGCATATTTGAATCAACACTAATCAAAATAATGAAAAGAAACACATTTTACTCTATATTAGAAAACCCCAATACAGTAAATATAGGTCAAAATATAATTCAGGTGGTTTGGAAAGCTACATTTGCTCCACTTTTTTTTTCCAGTATTTGCTCCCTTTCAGGGGTATGAAAACTGTTTTATAGAAAATGAGGTTCATATTACATTTCCAGAAAGTAAATTCAGAATCATACTGTTCTAGTCATGAAGAAAAGACCAAAAAACATCTCTGATATTCTATTCCTGTAATCACATCTATAAAAGAACATTAGGAATGTTTTGCTTTTACAAATTAAATGCAAATGTGCTAGCTGCAGAAGGAGCAATGTAGTAGAGAATCAACCCTATTGTCCACAGAAGGTATTTTCAGTTAATGCTCAGCATCACAGAATTCCATCAAAGAAGGAAGAATTGGTTTACAAACTGCTAGGGACATTTTCATTTAAAACAACCTAAACCACATAATTTGTATAAAACTTCTTATGTATAGAATTAATTTTCATTATTTGGTAGGTTGCTGACTATTTAGGGCATCATTAGAAGGAGTTATAGTAATTTGCTTATTCCAGCTCAATGTCTGCCTGCTAAATTAAATCCCCCCCCCCATTAATATACTCAATTAAGAATAACTCTCTTGAATTTTAATGTAGTATAGACTTATGCTTAGTTTTATGTTGAGTGATATAGCTAGAAACTTAAAGACTATGTAAGAATTTCTGATAGTAAATTTGTGAGTTTCTAATGTTCTGAGTTCCTGGGAATACAAGATGCTTTTCCTGAGCATAAACCTAATTCGGTCCAGAACAGCCTGAATCTGAGATTCTGCTTTGAGTTGGAAATCCTGGCTGGAGTAAAAATCATATGAACCTTTCCTTTAAAGATAATGACTCTCAAACTGAGATTGCATTCTTACCTAGACACTCATCTGATGGGAAGTCTGCTTTAATTTACTGCAATGAGATAATTCCCAATCAGTTTAAGAGAAAAAAAACCAAAGCAACAAAACAAATCTTGCAGAAAATGTTACAATATCAGCATGAGTCAGTACCTTATTGCAACTGTTCACTTTAATCCCATCATAATAAAAACTGATACAACTTTCTTATTTATAAAACTATAATGAAATGTAACTGGGAAAGATAGTAAAACACCCAAACTGTAACTATTAAAGCTGATTAGTCATTTCATACCAACACCTATTAATTTCAAAGAAAAATGTTTTGAAATTGATTAGAATGTTTTGAAATTGTTAGTCAGCATGCCTAGAGCCCTATGATGTTGTTATGACAGCCGCTTTAAAGCTAAGGAAAGATTTATTTGCTATATGCTTGAAAAGGTCACAGAGAAAAGTACTTACACAAGGACAATGCACACAGTTTTATACAAACACAACAAGGTAGTAAGTTCAAATATTTGCCCAAATAGAAAGAACTCTTGCCTGTCATCTTTAAAGTGACCTCCCGATTAAAAGAGCATACCAAAGTATTTCTGATTAATTTGAAGAGGCAGTAATTCAGTTTTTCACATAGACCAGTGAGACTAAGCATGTTTCACTCAGATTGGTCTGTTTAATATTTTATATATCAGTTTTCTGGTTCTATTGAATTGGAGTGTAATCATCACATAATATTTTCTTTACTGTCAAAGAGCATGTCAAGAAGATTTTCATATTTGATTATTTCTTTCTAGAGTAGATAATTTATTCTTCAGCATCACCTTGTTACTGTACCTGTCTTCAAGAGCAATTTTAGTTGATATAATCTGACAGAACTATTGTGATAAATCAACAAGCCTGGCAATTTGAATAGAATGATCCTTAATATTGGCTAGTAGAATGTACCACTTGTTTGTCTTTCATAGAACAGAACTAAACAAAAAATCCCAACCTCATGCCCCGCCCCCCCACCCCCTCCAGCCACACCTTTTCACTGGTTTGGTTGTTGATGGTAATATGTAAAAGCTGATTTTTACAAGAAGTTTTTCAACATACTATGACTGTCGTGGTTCTGGGTGGAATATCATTAACTTTCTTCATAATTTTGGATTTGCGAGTCAATCAGTGCTGATAACACATCAGTGCTTCGGCTAGGGCTGAACAGCACTTAATGACAAGTCTTTTCCTCTCTCTACTCAACCTGCTCCTTCAGCAATTAGGCTACGTGGGGAAGATTAAGGGAGAGGAAAGCATTGAGACAGCTAACCTGAAGTGACCAAAGTCAGGTTCCATGCTGTGTGATGTCCTGCACAATCATCAGAACCATCTTCCAGGACAGTTGCTCAGTTTGGCTGGGCATTGATCTGCCATCAAAGGTGGTGAGTAATTGTTGTATGTTTTTTTGGCTTTTTCTCCCCTCAATCCTTTTTTTATTGAATCTTTCCTATCTTCAGTTGCGAGTGCTCTTACTTTCACTCTTGCTATTTTCTTCCCCAGTCCTGATGAAGATGAGGGTGAAAATGATGGAACAGCCATGCTAAGAATGTCAGTCTGAAGGATCTCTCTGAAGAAAATAATGCAGTCTCTGGTTGTTGGAAATCTCTGCTACATGCAAATGGTGTTCATGGTATCACAAAGCAGTTTTTAATTTGTGTACTGCTTTAAAGATGTTTCTCTCAAAATACTTGTACGGGATCCTTGTAAGAATTATTTGGTTTTCCTGTCTGTTCATATGAAATCCATCCATCTTTTGTGAATGTCTCATTTTATTTTTGAGAAGCCAACAAATAAATTCCATTTTCACCCTGTGTTGAGAACAGACATATATATATATATACATATTGGTTTCATTAATCTTGAAAACAAAAGTGACTTATCCATTTGTATCTTTTGAACAGGGTCTTGACAGTTGGAAGTATATTACCTGTCTATCTGCTACCTTTCTGCATAAGGAAGGCACACCAATACTTTTAGCAATTAGCAAGTCAGGCACTTCTAGTACAGGTTGTAAAAGTTTTGGTTTCATAGCAGTAGATAAACATGATCAGCCAGATGCCTCAAACAAAGGAATAGTTTTGCTGCGTTCAATAAAATAAATAATGAAACTATGCAAACAACATTTTGATCATTAACAAGTGCAAATGTGACCAGATGTGTTTGGAATAGATTTTGAGTGTCAAAAAATGGCAACAGCAAGTAAGAAAAAAGAAAGTATAATTTGAATTACCTACTCAGTACTAAGGTTTTTCCTATCTAATGTTATAATTTGTGAAAATTCAGAGAATCGGGGATACTCAAAGTACCAGACAAACTCTGGGGTCAGGCAACTGGGACCCAAGATCTTCTCTGCTACCTCTATAGAACCCAGGAAGCAGAAGAGAGATCAGGAGAACCCATGACTTCTCCAGGACTACATATATCACAGTGACTCCTCCTACTTCTCTCCCACAAAACAGGGAATCCTATAATTTGCAAAACTGAACACATCTGTGACTAAAATCTTTTGGTATCCAAATATCTTTAGCCTTTAAACTGTCATTAGGTCTCAGTCTGTGACTATATGGCTAGATATTGCTCTCATGAAGAAATGTGTTTTCCAATAAAACATCTGCTTTTTCAGTTAGATGTGAAAGTTGGCATAATTAAACCACTTGCTTAATAATTTAATGAGATCACTTCATAGCTGTTAAAAAAAAGCCTGGCAAACTGTCCTATTAAATACTTCAGTAATGAAAATCTGAAAGTCTTTCATTTGAAATAAGTGTTTACATTCAGCCACACATACAAATCAAATTGTATTACAATGATTACAGATTGCAGGGAATAAACAATTCCTTAATTTAAGTTAATGAAGCATCTTTCTAATTCAGTTGAATATATATATTTAAATTTTCATTTGTTAGTAATGTGCCCTAGGGACACAGTAAAAATTTTCATTATTTCTTTGTCTGCTTTTGTGCATATGTACATGAGACCTATCAGCAGTGACCCAGCAGGGTGGCCGTGGGTGGCATCCAGTCATCTGAAATATGTCTGAAGTCCAGATATGGAGAAGATTTAAACCAGTTCTGAAGGTCTTGAAGCTCTTGGAGGATTAACATTGTGTTATCTGATGGGTGCATTTTCATTGATAGATACAGAATCTGTTTCAGATAAGTACACATTTCACCTAAACATATCATTACCATGGTTGAAAGTGATAGTTAGTAAAACTGCATTGTCACAAGGGCATCTTCCAAATAGATGACCCCTATTGGATGATGATGATAATGATGATGATGATGATTATAAATAATAACAGTAATAACAACCACACAAACAGAAACAAATCCAGGACTCTATTGTGCATTGGGATTTTAAATTTTTAAAGTATGTATGTGAATCTTATTTTCTCTCTTCCTCCTCTGTACATAGAAAGAACCAACCTATAAAATAACTTGTCCCCTTCAAGTTTTTCACTTTTCAGGGATTTCAAGGCCCTTGAAGTTAGTTCTTTTGTTTCAGATAGCCAAATAAATGTAACTAATTTCAAAATTTTTGTTTTCTCTTTAATCTGTTAGATCAACAGAAATCTCTATTTTTAAGATGAAAAGCAGGGAAGATTTCACTTTATATATGCACAGTCAAAAAAGGATGAATGCACTCTGATATCAGTTAAGATTAAATTATTGTTTATCATGTTAGTTTCTCATTATTTAATTACATACTGATGAAAAAATCCTTAAAGGTTTGAAATCTTTATTTAAGTCCACTAAATAAAATTTTATCCACAAAAAAAAGTCTCATGAAACTTTAAATATGGTATTGTAGAAGTTCAGGTGAAAAAAAGAATGGGTTGATAAATATTTAAGAATAGCAGGTGACAAAAAATGTGTTATGAAGGAGAACATGTGCTATTTATATTCTGCAATAAACAAATACAGTTATTATTTAAGTTTCTTCATTTTGAGTTGAGGAGATATTTAGTCAAGGAAAGATGATCTTAAGAATCAAAGATGTGCAATGGAAAAATATTTAAATTCAGTTTAGACTAATAAAGAATTTGTAATACTTGTGCTTAAATGATTTTTAATAAGATATATAAATGTGTTTGGAATGAGTTTCAATTATAAAGCTCAAGTGAAAGTAAGCCCTAAAGCTGATATAAAAGGAGAAGGAGAAAGCAAGGCAAAATTATATAATTAATATGACACGTATTTAGCTATCAGTAAAGGAGGAAGAAAAAGAAACACCTGAAGACATGAGTGTCACAAAAGAATTCTTTTTAAAGCAAGTATGATTCAAAATATGATTTAGTTATGGACTAGATTCTATGATGGCACATTCATCACACAACTTAACTGATTATTCACACACAATTAGATTTAGCTAGGATAGGGACTCTTACAGGCACTTTAATCATTTGCTTCATGAATTGAAAAGGGGTGTGCATTTGATTTACTGTCATGTGGGTGGGTGATAAAGATCAGCTTGTTGATAAATGTGGCAAATGAATTTGCTGATCGAAGCTATCCTTCCATTTGTTTTGCACAATAATTAAAGATTAATTAAATCAGACATGCCTCTAATGAAAGACTCTTACCTGCAGTTCTCTTCATCCTACTGGAAAATACAAAACCAGACCAAGATGAAAATTCTTCAAAGAATGAGGGGTTGGATAAACAGAAAAGAGAATATTTGTATTGTTTTGCAACTATTGATGCAAGCAACATTTAACATTTACACTCTGCCTATTTAGAACAATAATTCCTTTTGGACATGATATTAGTTACATTAAAGAAATGAACATGCAACAGTATAGAACTTGTAAAGCCGCTTTTTTTTTAAAGAAAAGTGTAAATGAGTTCTAAGTTTGACAGAGGTAAGCATGGCCTTTAAACTCAAAAACTTCTAGACCTACTAACAGTGCAGAACAAGAGCTCTTGAAAGTGCTTCACAGCTGTCAAGAAGGCATGTTTATTTGTCATGATCAATGCCCAAAATTATTCTTCAAAAAACCCCTCACACTTCTGTAATAACTAACTAGGTTTGCTCAAATATATGACTTTTTATGCAGGAGCTTCTCAATAAAGTGAGAACTTTGTGTGTGCCTGTGTGTGTATGTTGGACACTGATGGTTGTAGCATCTCTGATACGTCTATGTGGAGTTTTGGTACTGCTCTGCCAGAGGGCATCTGCTGTGCTCCAGGGCAGCTTCACTATGACAGCACATGGTGTTAGAATTCATTCTCATAATTTAAACTGTCTTGTTGCAAAGCACAAAATTATCAAAAAACAAGAGTAAAGAAAGCAAAAATTTGAAGGCTACACAGGTTTTTCAAGATTATTTGATGGAAATGGATTGACGCACCATGAATACTACTGGTTTAAAGCCACAGATTTCAGGAACTTCTCCAGAAGATGCAGGGGAAAAAAAAAATCATCATGAAATTCAGTAATATTGAATGTAAAATAGATATAAGATAACAAATGGAAAGTGGAATAGTTATCTACAGTGTATTTTAGATACTTATTTTAGTTGGGGTGCATTTCTTGTCTTGGTGATGGACAGTGTGAGGGAAAATATAGTTAATTTGAAACCTAACTTTTAGATGGTTAAAATTATGTCATATGACTTCAGACTTAATGAGTTTACTGAAAACAGAAAGTGATGAAAAATTAATAATTAAAATTAGAGATCTTTTGTAAACTTTTTCCTCTGAGATTTTTTCAGAAGCTTTGAAAATATTGTTGAATTTTTAATCAAAGCTGGAGTGCAAGAAAAGGATGCAACTTCTTATAAATACTGTCAGTTTTACTGACACCTCAAAAGATTAGGGTTATTTACCTGCCTCCAACAACTGTCATATCTTTGTGTCATGGCAAAACGATAAATTAAAGACATCAGAAATCTCTCACAGAGCTTTATATTTTTGCAATATGAAATGTTTATGTTTTCCATATATGAAGGTCATCGGGCTGTAGTTCACCACTTTTTCTTTTTTTTTCTTTTTTATGATTTGACATAGTTGTATTTAAAAACCTCATGCTCCTCCTCATGCTGTGTACATGCTACTTCCCATGGCTGTAAAGCTTACTGCCCAGGTCTCACACTCTCATGTTTTAATCTGATATGGACTTCCTAAAACTTACACTAGATGACTATGAGAAAACAAGATATTTCACTTACCAGACCTTGAATGCTTCCACATAGAGCAGAAGTGACAGGACAAGGGGGAATGGCTTCAAATTGAAAGAGGGTAGTCTTGGTTTACATACCAGGAAGAAATTCTGTGCTGTGAGGGTGGCGAGTCATTAGAAAAGGTTGCCCAGAGGAGTTGTGGTTGCCTCATCCCTGGAAATGTTCAAAGCAGGCTGGTTGGAACTTTGAGCAACCTATTCTAGTGGAAAGTGTCCCTGCTCATGGCAGGAATGACATGGTCATCCAGGTCCTTCAACCAAACCCATTGTCTGATTCTGTGCACAGAGTTTTATTCATCTCTACAGTGCAGATAATTGTTTGAAAAAATTATGAAAATAGAAAAATCTCATAAAATGTTAATTACACCTTTCTTTATCAACCAAATCTCCATTATCTTTTTCAAATGCACATAAAAGGCAGATTCAAACTTAAGAGCAAGTTGAGGAGGACATTCTTCAAAAATTAAAAGGGCGCTGTGCTAGTTTGCAAAACGTAGAATATTGTTAAAGCAATGTTAATAATGTTTTTGATCCAAGCTTTTGATAATTACCAGTTTTATTATCAAATCTTCACACCCCTGAAAGCAATCACACATGGTGCAAACTTGCTGTGGAAACATAGTACTTGTGAAGGCGTGACCATGTATCTAGCATGTTTTTAAAAGGACAGAGAAAAGCCCTTTCATCTTGACACCGTAGGCTACCTTGAGAACAGGTTACAAGGAAAGCACTATCAATGGTATGAATCAATAGAAAGAAAAATCGATAGGGAACAAGAGACACTGACCTTGTGTTATAAACCTCTATTTCTTGTTTCCTGAGTACATATTAATTGATCCTCCAGTACCTATTTATAAACACCAATTTTCACCATCCATAGCAAAAAACATCAACCTTGTTTTCAAAGGTTTGGAAACCCCTGAGTGGTAGTTCATAGCATAAGGAACTGCACTGTATGCTGGCTCCTGGCAGAGAGATGCAACTCACTTTGAAAATATCAGCATTTCACTATCATACCTTGCATTTATTCTGAATTAGAAATCTTATTGTGTGAAATAAGGCACACAGGTGACCTAGAAGAAAAACTAGATCTCTTTTACCATAAAACTAAATAATTTATTGTCCATGCTGTTGTCCTACATGATATATATTTTTAATCCTTTGCACTGCTATTTACACTGAATGATCTTTAATAAAACTGGAAATACAATCTAATTTTACCTACAGAATTTTAAAGCATAAATAATAAAAATTAAAGGCTCTTCTTAGAGTACATTGTGAATAAGTCTATAGTTTAGAATATTATGAGATCTTGAATTTGCACCAACATGACACCAGGATGTTTGTTAATCTACTAAGGTATTGTCTCACATTTTTTTTTGAGTTTTTTTAATCCATTATGAAGAAGCAGGATTCTACAGGATACTAATATGAGGTCAAATCAGAGATCTTAAATCCTGTATTTTAAAAAAAATAATAATTTGAGATATAAATTTGGATTGATTTTGTCCTAAACTATTTATTTTATAATATACTGGTTTTCTGTAATGCTTGGTTTCACTAGGTTCATGCTTCAGAATGGTCATCTTCTAGCACATTTTGAAATTACATTTTAAAATGAGATTATACACTGCAAACCCCAAAACCTGGCACCACAGAGAAAATTATGAGATGTCTTCCCTCAGTTCAGCTCTCATTAAATATAAATATTCAGAATTACTTTTATGGCAATATATATTTTTCTGCTTTTATGACAAGATTCACGTTCCTTAATCATTCAGCAATTCTCAAGTAGTATGAAACATGAATGATAAGTGTGTAGTGTGTTTTCTCCAGGAAATGCTTTATGGCCTGTGCAATACAGATGTTCTTGTCTGATCTTCTAGCATAATTTTGCCAGTTACTGCTTAATGATGTTCTCATAAAATTTTCTATTGTTTAAGTAAGATAGTTCCTGGGAGCTGAGAGTCTTTTCAAGCAATAACTTACAAGGCAAATTTTTATCATGACACGATTCTGTTCCTCTACTCTACTCTCATGAGATCCCACTTATTTGGCTGTGGGGTCCTCAGCACAAAGAAGACATGGACATATTGGAGGGGGTCCAGAGGAAACCACAAAGATGATCAGAGGGATAAAGCTGCTCTCCTCTGAAGACAGGTTGAGAGAGCTGATTGTTTCAGTCTGGAGAAAAGAAAGCTCTTTTCTGAGGGGAGACCTCATTGCAGTCTACAATTACTTAAAGGGAAGAGAGGGGCATGGAGTCAGAAGGAAATCCTTCTGTATCATAAGAATATGCAAAAAAGAGTCACAGAAAAGAATTTCTAAAAGACTCAGAATGAAGTACAGACTCTCAACACTAGATTTTTTTCTGAGATATAAGTCTTCAGCAAAATTGTGCAACAGAAAGGGAGAATACAGCTCAGCAAACACAGACCTGAGTAGCAAAAGGAGGAAAGAGTTCACTATAAAAGTGCACTGGATTTTCAGCTAATATGAGCTAATATGGTATCAATGGGGCCAGTATTTATTAATTCTGACAAAGCAATCCAGAAAGAAAATTTCTACATTAATGATATATTTTCTTTTTAATTAGAGGAAGAGGTAGATTGTTACTTATTGCCAGTCAGACAAGAAGAATGTTCAGATTTGAAAGAACCAATCTTATTTCTCCTCTTGGTTCTTTGAAGCAAACAAAAACCCAACCTCTCCTAATGTAGAACACTATAAAGATATATTCTTTTGTGTAAACAGCATAATGAGTGTTAAGAATGAATTCTATATGAAAAAGCCTCTCCTCTGGATTAAACAATCACTTATATATTAGTAACACAGCAGCAGCAGTTGCAAATTTTCTGGGTATTGCCTTTTTGGTTTCCACAGTTGCTTGCTCCCCAGGAAAGATTACAATCCCTTTTCAATTCCTTTACTATGTCACCTTACTATAACCTACATTTACTGAAATGATCCATTGAAATAAATAAAAAAGATATAGTGTGTTTTACTCTTAAAATGGCTTGTCACACTTGTCTGGTTTAGAGCAAGACCACACAGCTGAATCAGCACACCTGAGGATGTCATAAAATCTTGCAAGGGATGGGGAACAAAATATCTTAAATTAGATCCTCCTCCAGCATAACGGTAAATGGAGAATGGAAGCCACAAACAGAGAGAAATTGGACGATGTCACAAAATCCATGTATTTTACAGCTGTTAGAAAGCATCAAATTGCTCTGCACATAACTCCTCCCTAGCTGAGTCAGCCCATATATCCTGGAGGTAGAAAGCAATATAAGGAAGTGGAATCATCATGGCTTTTGCTATGAATTTTTTCACAGGATTGCTGATCTTGAGTATATCCTGGGGTCTCAGATTTTAGAGTGATCATACAACACCTGTTCAGACTTTATTCCCAGATCACAGAAATACATTTCTAATACACTGTAGCAGTAAAGATTTGCCATTTAGAAGAAGTCATTGGTTTTCAAAATCATGCCAAATCCACCAGAAATGTCATGTGTAATTGCATGTACTGTATAAGTTTGTCAGTTTCCCTGTCAGGTACTAATGGGAGCAGTCAGACTTTTTTGAAAGACTGAGCCACTACTACCCTATATTACTGGAAGGACAAATTGTGTAATCTATGTGTTTAATCAGTAATAGAGCTGACAGACACATCTCTATGTATATAATCTTCTTCAGGTTATACTTAAGCATCTTTGGGACTTTTTACAATACTGTTATCACAGTCAAAATATATTACCTGTAGCATATAAAATTTTTTGGACATTGTACTCATTCTTTCAAGATAAAAAAGGAGGACAATCCTTAATAGCTTCAAACAGCTTGCCAAAATATCACCTAAAGCAGTGGGATTCAAATCTAATTATACATTTGACAGGTTTTAGAAACAAATGGAAATTGTCCCAAGCATGTTGACAAGTACAAGAAAGGAGAGCTGTCCTCAAAGCATTAGTAGCCAGATTCATGAATTTCTTTCAGAAGATTAGATATCAGAAGGGAAAATGTTCACACCATATTTCTAAACCATTTATACGATCTTGAAAATGAGTTTTTGACACTAAAATAAGACCCAGTTCAATTAAAGGCATATCATGACTTTTTCAAATGATCATGTGTTAAAGCAAATCTCACAGACATACAGTTCTGTACTAGTTCTCTAAGCTTACACTTGAGAATTGCTGGTACCACTGTCAAAGATTACTTTAATATTAATCTGGTACATAAACAGTGAAGCTGCAATTGAAGCTGCAATTTTCTCCTATTCAGCTTCACTGCATAGGAGAAAAGTCTTATCATCTAATTATTTATCTAGTTTACCATACCATTTAAAGATGCTTAGGAGGCCTTACAGCTCATCTCTTTTAAAGTAAAATCTGAATCTCTTTAAAAAATTGATCCCTGCTTCTATTCATCAGTCATCACAGAACCACACAATGGTTCAGGTTGGAAGGGACCTCTGGAGGTTATCTGGTCCAAGCCTCTGCTACAGCCAAGGGTGGAGACTTCACAATCTATGCCAGTGCTCAGTCACCCTCAGAATAAAATATTTTTTTCCAATTTTCAGGCAGACCCTTCTGTGTTTCAATGTATTCTCTCCTTCTTGTCCTGTCACTGGGCACCACTGAGAAGAGTCAATTTCCATCTTCTTTTAAGTATTTATATACATTGATAAATTCCTCCTGAGCCTTCTGGTGAAACTGTCTCACCTCTGTCAGTCTCTCCCATAGGAGAGGTGCTGCAGTCCCTTCATTACCTTTGTGGCTCTCCGCTGTACTCCCCTCAGTATATTCATGTCTTTCTTACCCCTAGGGAGATGGAACTGGGAAAACACTCCAGATATGGGCTCTCCACGGCTGAGTAGATGGCAGGGTTCACCTCCCTCAACCTGCTGGCAGCAATTTGCCTAATGCAGCCCAGGATTTATTCTCTCACAGGGTATTTCACTAGCTTATGTTTAGCTTGGGGACCACCAGGATCCCCAGGCTCTTCTCTGCCAAGCTGCTTTCCATCTGGGTTGCCCCCAGCATGTACTGGTACATCGTGTTTTTTCTCTCCAGGTTCAGGACTTCTCTTTGTTGAACTTCATGAGGTTCCTTTCAGACCCTTTTTCAAGGCTTTTGAGGTCTCTTTGGGCAGAACAACTTTCTGGCATATCAACTAATTCTCCAAGTTTTGTGTCATTAGTAAACTTGCTTATGCTATGTTCTGTCCTGTGATCCAGATCATTTATGAAAATGTCAACCAGGACTAGACTAATTTTTGGAGTATACTGCTAGATACTGGTCCAACTAGACTTTGTGCCCCTGATCAGCACCCTCGGGGGGCTGACTAGGCAGCCAGTTTTCAATCCACCTCTCTATCTGTACATCCAGCCCAAACATCAACAGCTTCTTTATGAAGATCTCATAGACATCAGTGCTGAAACCCTCCCAAAGTACAGGTAGCCAATATTTGTAGATTTCCCTTTGTCTACCAAGCCAGTCAGTTAGTGAAAAAAATTATCAAATGTTCAAGCATGATTTCCTCCTTTGGGAACTCATGCTGACTGCTCCTGATTATTTTCTTGTTTTTCACGTGCCTTTGTTGAGGGACATACTTCGCACAGGTAGCTTGGTGTGCAAGCTGCAGTGTGAACTGCAGGCCGAGCTCTGGATGGCAGGAAATGCTGGAAGCCTGAGGCAAGAGAGAACTGGTGTCCACACTTTGTGCAACAAGGAGCACATGGACCTGTGGCACCAGACAGGTGGCTGGGCACTCAGAGACACAGCAGCAGATGATGATGCAACAGCCAGTAAAGTTTCCTTAACACTTGGAAAAATATTCCAGAAGTATCTTCTATATCACTTTCCCAGTAATTAACGCTGGTTGACACCATAGTTCCCCATGTCTTCTTTCTTTCTCTTTCTGAAGAGGTGAGTGGCATTTGTTTTCCTCCAGTCTCCAGATATTTCTCACAGCCACCATGATTTACCAAGGATTGTTGAAAGTGGCCTTGGAATGACATCTAGTAGCTTCTTCAGCACTTGTGGATGAATTCCATGTGGTCTCAGAGGTTTATGTATGTCAAATTTTATGAAATGTTCCCTGACCTGATTGTCTTGTGTCAAGGATACATCTTCCTTGCTCCATCTTTTTTTTTTCTGGTCTCTGGGACCTGCGATTATTGAAAACTAATCTTGCTAGCAAAGACTGAGGCATAGAAGGCATTCAGTGCTTCAGAATTCAGGACTTTCTGGTCCTTCATCATTCTGGTCCTATAAAATTTAAGCAAACTAAAAAAATTATACATTGAGAAATCCTAATTTTTTCAATGACTTTGTTAGCACTTTGCTGGGTACTATTTACAAGGAACAAGTTTCCTTTTTTATTTTCCAGGTTCCGAAAAACTCACTTTGCAAATATTATTTAAAAATTATAAAGAAAACAAATTATGATAAATTATCATCCAGAACTGAAATTGTGAGACCCACAGAATATATTCCAGTGGCCAAAGTGAGAGAGAAATACGACAAGTTCAACTGTATAAAAATATGAAAAAATATTCCTTTAACAGAGTTTTTGTTCTAGTCTCTTATAAGTGGATTCTGGATGAAGTGCACATACACTTTTCACATTTTCAAAGATAATGCAATGACTTTCACAACCTTCTCGTTCACTGTTGAGTCCTTCTAGATCTATGCAAGGCAATGGATGCCATATTTCAATTTATAATTAGGATATAATTTTAGAACAAGTATGTTCTGTACACAAAATAAAGGCCCTGGATCCTCATATATTTGCATTATAGTCAGTCTGGTGTATCCACTCTGGTTGATTTAATATATTTGGAGATCAGTCTGTAGAGCAGCTGAGAAAACTTCTAAAGCTTAAAAAGTGAGTCAGCATTCAGACCATGCATCTCTGATTGTTTGTATTGTAGGCTGAGAAGAGTAATTAGGATTGAGCCGTACGTAAGTAATGTGTGCTGATTATGGTTAGCTGACCAGTGAAATGTGAAGGACGACCTAGAAGTTGGCAACTACGATTAAAACTGATTAGTTTGATTCCTGCAAAGAATAAAAGGAGACTGGTTTTCTGTCTTCGAGCAGATTTGTACTGAAACTCATGTATAAGCATAAGAGTTTGTGTGCATAAATAAATAGAAAGCATGAGGACCATAGATATGGTTCAGTTATTGCCTGAGTGACTACATACATCCTTCTCACACTCACACTATATTCTTCTTGCCTTTTTTCCTAAACTATTAACAACTATTCTGAATGTGCCTTTATTAAAATAATCACTTTGAGAAAATTTTAAATATTCACACTTTTGTTTCTTGTCAGACGACATATGATATGAGATTTGACTGGGTTAAAACCTTTCCTTGAAAGAATAACAATTTTCATAGATTATAAATAGTTCTGGGGACTTGGAAAAAAAAACACAGAAGGATATTTTTTTCCACAGGAAAGCTATACTCAGTGAAAAGGAGAAAACCCCAGTTTTGAGTTTTTAACCTGATAAAATATGAGGGAATGGTTTCACTAAGGAGTATTAGCAGTTATTTTCTTTCATGAAGGTACTGAAATAAGTAAAGCCAAAGAATAGGGAGCAAAAGAATGTGCAGATATTCCTTCAAAGGAATTCATAGACAAATCTGGAAAATTATAGGAAAATTGGTTTGAGGCTTGCCCTTTAAGAGATGCAAACAATGGATTCTTGTTGTCTGCTTTTAAAAACAGTCCATTTGATTTACATTTTAAGAAATCCTATTTTCTACATACTAATCTCCAAAATTTGTTTTTTAACAATTAAATCTCTCTTAGTTCAGAGAAAAAAAATTGGGAAATACTCTGAGATGTAAATGCTTATTAGTACCAGAATGACCTACCCCACATTTAAAGTTCAATTTGTAAATGACAGCAAAATGGAAAAGAGGCAGCTGGTAATTTTAATCCAATGTGAGGTGATGATTGTGTCCAGTGATGGCTCAACAAGGGTTGTGCAAACTAAAAAACAGAGAGAGTGAATCTTGCAAGCTATGTCCAGATTTTTAGAAATATGACAAATTTCATAAATCATGCAAATAGTCAACTAGACAGCAAAAAAGAAAAAAATAAAAGTCTGAGAATTACTATATTTCTTCTGGTAAAAAGCTACTTTTGATGAAAAAAGTCATGTTCTCTCCTTTCTATCTCAAAAGAATATGAGAAAGAACTAACATAGAAGAGAGAAAATTCCAGGATGCCTAAGGACTGATTATTTATAGTCTACCTTGGAATCAGACTATTAATTTATACTAATGTCTCTAGTAAAGATATCCAAGAACTGATAACAGGAAATATAAATAGTATGCTTGGTAAAGATTTTTCTTCTCAAATGAATTGAGATTAATAGGTCATAGAACTTAAGTTTGTAAGTGTTTAATTTATAAAAATTAGGTATGAAGCTTATAACACACTCAAAGTTAAAAAACTTTTAACACTCTGTTGTTAAAAAATATGTCAATTTCTACATCTGAGCTACTGGTGACCTTCACCAAAGTATGTCTGAATACATCTACACCACTATTTATCTCATTGTTTTCTATGGCATCTCTTACCAAACAGAAAGAAAGCTGAAAATAAGCTTGTAACCTACTATTTTAAAATAATCCTCATACTCTGAATATTGCTTGTTATTCCTAGGCAACATGCCGAATTCCTATATTTAATTTTTTTTTCTCCCACTATTTCTTATTCCTCTCACTAAACTATAGAATAGTGAGGAACAAATTAAGTTCTGGTAAAAGATGTGATCTTAAAATTCATGGCACTCAGTGTAATGAATCATATTTTAAAATTCTCAGAAAAAGTCTATTTTTGTTTTAAAAAATTGGTTCTATATATCCTTTTGCTTAATATAAAATTATGCACTAATATGTATTCAATGAAATAAGCAAGGCATTAAGTGCTTGTTATAGTTACAAAATAGCTCACCTTTGAAATCACTGAAGAGCATATAAAATGGAAATCATAATAAGACATGTTTATTATCAATCCATCAGTTAATTTTCCTTCTGTGCTGAATTCTAGATATGATATCATTGATGAACCTGATTAAAATACTGATCATGCATCAATAATAAAAGGAAAAATTCATTATGAGTTAATAATCTAACATCAAATATTAAATTTCATTATAATACTGATCAGAACATCCTTTATGTTGCTTAAAAAAATTTCTTCTCCCTCAGAATAAAAAGTTACAAGAGATAACACAGCTGGATTTTCTCTTACAGGACAGTTCTTCTTTTGACTTGGGAACATATTAAAGTTTCTGAGTTATAATAGTAAGTTTCCCATACATATTTTCTTTATGTGGGCCCTCCATATTTTCATTCAAAATGCACTGTACAAAAATTGCAGATCACGCAGCCAGATAATTACTTACAGAGACATTGGTGACCTTCTGAATTATAGACCTTTGTGGATAAAAAGCATCCAGGACAAAGAGAAAAATAGAAATAGATTATATTGTAGGTGAATTTACCAGCATGGTGAATTATATTCCATTATGTCAATTGTAGAAATAGAATTAGAAGATATTCATTTTGTTTTAATCCTAATTTTCATTTTGAAACCACTAAAAAATCTTTACAAATCATAAGATTTTGTGTCTATCTAAAAATCAGATTAAATCAAGAGACTGATGTGGTTTCATAGCCTCTTTCTATCAGCAGTGGATGCTTAGATTAAAATAAAGTGGACATCTCTGAAGGGAGCTGACTTCATAAATGGCCACTGGTTTTAAGCTACCCACAACTTAGAAACTTCCAAAGCCAGTCTTTGTTTATTCTATTTTGAATACTTTTTTTATTTTCAGAGAGGATTGTTGTCTCACTATTTAAATCCATTTCTAGACATTTATAACTACTTGTGTCATATTTGACACCCTTACCAATAGCCTGGATTTAGTCTGAAAGCTGACCATTTTTTTTGCCATTTCTTCTTTACTATCTTAAACCACTTGGTAATCTAATCAAAACAGTGCAAAGATTTTTTTCATATTCACTTACCGATTAGTTGCCCGTGATAAGACATTTATAAAAGTTTTCTAAATTCAAATGCATTATATCTGTATGCATATTTCTTTCAAAGAATCCTGGAAAATTTCTGAGGTATGCTATCTCTCCTAAGTGCCACGTGGTCTCTACCCCTGTGCAAAGCACTCATCTGTGCCTGCTGTTTGCCTTGTGTACTTCTGCTTCTGCCAGTTGCTTAGAAGGCAGCCCATTAATTCTGACTTTGTCCTTTACTCATAAAGGGTCCCAGGTAGGGAGTGTAGGTCACACGTTTAGTCAGAGCTGGGCTGGGCTGGCTGCAGCTCCTGCCTGTGCAGCTGCCTCCAATGCCTGCTGCCTCCCTGCCCGAGCCTGGGCTGTGCCAGTGCCCCATAGGATGGGTGCCCCTGCCCAGCTACCAAGAGCTTCTGGGGAGGCTGTGGGAACCTCCTAACTGGGAACATCCAGACCGCAGCTGCCTGGGGTAAAGAAATGCATAAAATAAATACAAACAAGCTCAGGACAGGAGAGAAAGTCTTCTCCCTCAACCTGCCAAATTTCATATTCATCCTTCTAAAGATCTCAGGATGGTGGAGTCATGTCTTATATACTTCTCTTTTCATCTTTTTAGGAGCTGAACCTGTCAATTTAAGGATGTCCTGGGATTTTCGAGAAATGTGCACCGTCCCCTGGAAAAGAGCTAGATGCTAAGAAGGGCCAGAGGATTGCATAGCAGCTTTAAATCTGTCATTAATAAGCCCTTTATCTGCATTAATTGCATAGTTTGTAGAACTGTAGTGTTAAAATATTAACAATACTTCCAGTAGGTTCCTAGATTCTTATATGTGGTGGGTTTCCCTTTGTTTATGACAAGGTTTTGAAGGTGGCAAGCACAGAGATCAGAGCTGTCACCTTTTTAAAAGCTCACATTACATCTCAGATTAATTAATTTATCTGACACCTAGCCTGTTAAAAGACATAGCTCTCCTTCACAGTAAGCAGCTAAGCAATTTCATATTTGAGTTTGCCTGAAATGTAATAAATGGTAGTGTTAGAACAGATCTTGATCCTTCATATACTTTTCTTCTAGGCTAAACAATTGAAAATAAGATTATGAAGTCAGTGTTCAGAAGACTTACATCTTTTATCGTCCTATAGGAAAAGGTAGGGTTTCAAATCTACATACGAAGAAAAATCAGAAAATGAAAAAACGCCGCAAACTTTAAAGTTGCCATTACACCTTGGTCAAACTTACCTTGCTTCTCAGTGTCTGCCACTGCTCTTCTGAAGCATGTGCTTCAAATACCTTTCATGGAAGCCTTCTTTCAGAATAAAGGTGTGTTTTAAAGAATGAAAAAAACCCCCAAAATAGATGGTGAGAGGTAGCACAGTGGTAGAAATAGATAATTATGATCTATTAATATCTGTTCATGCATTTAGGAAAAATGCATATAGACAGTTTCAGTGGAAGCTATGGTATGTCTTGAGGTAGGTAGATGGATGGAGGGATGAATGCAAACTCTCCACCTACACTATCTATAGTGTTCTTATTGGGTGTTTATTGCATACACTTGAAATTAAAAACTAAAGTATGGCAAACTTTAAGAAGATTAGTAATCCCACTGAGAACAATAGAATCAATGTTCTATCTGAGGTTCCATGTACATCTCCTCATAATGTAGGCATCAAATGAGTAATTAATAATCTCATTTTTGTTGCCCTTTTGAGTGAAATTATTTTCTTACTGTAAAATTTACTCTTTATTTTTTATTTAAACTTGGCTAAATATGCTTGGCTTCATTCCTAAAAACATCAGAGTTTTTTCCTCTCTAAAAATCTTATTTGGCTGAAGGTTTAAAAACTTATTTCTGACTGTAACACTAAATAGAAACAAACAAGAAGTGTTGCACAAATAGATGCAACACTATATAAAGATCAGAGCTCAGAACTTTATTAAGCAAGGCTATGTTCGGAGACGAGTTCAAGATAAAATAAGTAATGCAAAAATAGGTCTATTATCAGATTCTGATTTTTGAATTTGAATTCTGAATTGAATTTTGAATTGAAGTCTGTTTTTTTCTGATTCACAGCCAACTGTGGGTTTTCAGTGAATTTTATTAGCTTGGTTGGGAGTGTTAATTATTTTTATATTAATTTAAAAAAAAAACTTATTAATAAATAGAAACATTTCCATAGCATCTTTGTTTCTTAAGATCACACCAATGAAGTTGTTCTAAAGGACAAACACCTATAAACAGATACAGGTGAAAGGTCCAAAAGTCCCTTCTTTTCAGTTCAGCTTTCTCTGATCCCTCCCTCCACTGCCCTCCGTTATCTCCATTACAGTGATTGCTGCACTCAAACTGCAGTTCTGAGGACAGACATTTGCAATATCCTGCTGATACGAATGGTAGTATTCCCATTCCGTTCATTTCACTGCAGGTCAAACTGTTAGATACAAGTGCAAACTGTTATTTCCCAATATTTAAAGTGTCCCTTTCCTAGACTGTATAGTTCTATGTCATCGAAAATTTTGAGTAGAGCTTCAGTCTCTGGAGAGAAGCTGTTTTAGAGACCAGCTCACATCACTTGTGAGTCACCAAAAGTGTTGCAATGTTTTTTTATATATGTCTGCCTATCAAGAAAGCACAAACATCAGGTTTGCTAATTAGTATCTGTAATTGCTATTCCACCCATAAAGAAGAAAAGAAAGTTAAAATCAAATAGGTCTATCAATCAGGCTATGTTATCACTAGATCAGGACTTTGAGAATGCTAATGACATATTTCTATGTATCCGTTGCTTCTTTAATAAGTAATACAGAAACTAAATGGCAGCTGAGTAGCCTGTTGAGAACAATTAACTCAAAGCAGATGGCACTACAAACACAATACTTAAAGGGTCTTTTCTTGTTTGGAATTTTCACCTTCCTTGTTGATTTTACCCCCTGGTTGAATTAAGGCCTTTATTGATAGATTTAAGATGTTCCTGACATTTGATTAAGCAACCTTCATACTGGGACTGTATTAAAATTTAATATCTTTCAGAAATGAAAAACAGTTACTAGTGGATGTTTTCTTCCCAAGTCTAGTGGTTGGTATCATATAAAGCTTCATAGTTCAGCAACTACAAATCCTGAGAAAGCAGTACAAATGCAAAGATCTGAAATAATAACAGCTTTGAAATATTAATGCTAAGGGTCAATAGTTTTCTCTCCAAATAGGTTGGTTATTTTACAAAGATTTTTAGAAATGTGAGAAGGACTTCATTGAACTGGGTGTAGAATACACTAATATATATAATTTTAATTACTTGAATTTTATAAGTGCTGATCTTTTAAGAAGCATGATGTATAAATAGAGGCTGGTTGACTTTCTTGGCAGAATGGATAGGCTTCAATGGCATAGGTTTTAGAGATTTCAGTACAAATTTGAGTTGTATTTAAAGAAATAAGTGAAAAATATCTCTCCCAGTATAACTGAGGCTTGAGAGACCAATCAGTGTCAAAGATGTGTCCATCAAGTGCTACTCTTAAAGGGACTCAATTGTCCTCAAGCTGTTTGTAGCTCTATTTCTAACATCCACTCTGGTGTTGCAGTAAGCAATGAGTTTTTCTGCTCCTTTAGAGAGTGCTCAAAACAGATTTCATCAGTGGTAGATATACAGGGATTTAAAATATCATTTGCATACAGAGTATTTTAGGCATGCAGAATAGTTGACAGGAAGATTTGCAAAGTTATTAAGTACAGTCTTGGGAATGCCCTTTTTTTAAATTTAGCAATAAATGTTCTTTCTGGCTTATAAAATATATTTCTTCAAACTAAAAAGTAATACATGTATATACAAGGGCCTATAGAAGTTTGAAATATGTTTTATTGTATTAATGTTTAAAAAAGAAGAAGAGAATTAAAAAGGTGATGACATGGCTTTGAAAAAAACCAAAAAACAATCCAGCAAATAGAAGACAGTGCTCTATCAAAGTGTAAAAAATTGAAACTATAGTGTTGCCTCCTTTAAAGAGCTGTTTTCTGGGGATTTTTTTTCTGATGATTTCACTGTGATTTTCTCATGATTTTCTTTGCCCTTCAGTACCTAAATACCTACCATTTCAGTTTTTTGCACCTTACATTTTTGGGTAAGGATTAGCCATGGTGATCAACACCTAATCATAATTAAGCTTATTTTGAAGCAGTTGCACAGAATTCACTAGAAAACTTCTGATAAATACTAGTTTGTGGAAATATAAATATGATCATTTTAAAAGCATAGAGTATTTTTAGCTAAAAGGCAGAAAATTTTAATCATTAATCAAATAATATTTTGAATTATATATATTTGTAAAGCTGTGGTTTTTTCAGTGTTTTTCTGTGTTATCATTAATAACTGTGTTACTCTTCAGACAGTATATCTGTCTCAGTCTCAGCACACTAGAGGCTATGCCTCAGTGGTAGTAGATTTTTTTCTGACATTTTTAAGTCATATAGCCCACATTATCAACAAAATTTATGGTGCAGATTTCATATTTGTTATTACTATCTAAGATGGAGCAACTCTGTAAACTTAGTAATGCAAGTTTAAAAACACATAGCTAATTTAAAGACAGACATAATTACCTGAGAAAGAGAAAAATCACCCCAAAAAAACATTGCACACGTAGTGAAGTAAAGTTGTACCTTGAAGGCAGCTAACTTAGGACGGGAGATGTGTGTTAATAGTACAATTAGATAATGATGACCAATTAATCCAAGGAGAGTAATTTCACCACAGTTGTTGGCTTGGCAGCAGGACATCTTCTCCTCTCTCCCCCGGCTGACAGGTGCTACCCAGTTTATCAGCTGCAAAGAACCACTGAGTTCTCCCTGCATGGCTTTCATCAGAACCTGCACTTGATGCCACCACTCCACTCTCTTGGTTTTTTTTGCTATTCCCTCAAATTGCACTTTGCCACTTCTTCTGTTTTAATATATCTTGATTAAATGGCAAAGACAACGCAGTCTTTACTTCTACTACCAATTTTTGTTTAGATCATATCAAAGCATTACAATCCCTTCTAGATGATATGGGATCTTCATCATGTCTAATATTCTTTTAAATTTTCCACTGCCTTCTAGTCAGATCTCTTCTAATCTCAGTTAGGCAAATGTCATATTTGAATTAAATCAAAACAACTCCTAAAACAAGTGTGGGAATTTACTAAAGTGCTGTATCTCATTGAATCATCATGCCTGAAAATATTTCTGGATTAAACTAACTGATCACTTTACAAAATGCAGGAAGCTTCTCTCTCAAATTGAAAGATGAATTTTTCTCTACTAGCTACTATACCCTTGGCAAGGGAAGAATTTTCTATTATAATATTTAAAGTCAGTTTATGAATTTCCTTCAAATATCAATTAAATGACTCTCATAAAACAAGAGATACTTATAATAACAAATTATTGCTACTCTAAAAATTTTGTATGCTTGTCTTCAAAGATTTAAAGTATATTTCTTATTCTATTTAGCTTGTCATAAAAAATATTAAGGAAAAATTATCAGTTGTCATTAAGTGAAGTCCATAATAACAGCAAAATATTTGAGGGAGAGAATAGAGAAGGTAAAATACAAATACAAGGCTATATTTAATCCCACAGAATAAGAGCATTAACCATTTTGAAACAGATGATCTCTAAGAATAGAAAGATTGTCTTTGCTACTTATATTCACTGTATGGACTCTGCAAAAGAGATAAAATGTATTAATAACACTGGTTGTGTTAACACCTTAGTTCTGAAGCATGTCACCTTTTGTTAGAAACTTCTTGGCACAGTTAGTTCTAGTAGAACTACAATAGATCTACTTCTATCAAAGTAGCTGATACTTTGGATTCTGGTGCTAAACCATAATTCTTTCGAGAATTTATGTTGTATGGTAATTATTTAAATTTTAGGCAAAGACAGAAGTCACAATACAGTCTTTAGAAGCAGATGGAAATATTATAATAACTTAGTCTACAGGATGTAAAGAGACAGCTTGCTGGAACATACCCACTGCTGAATCACCATCAAACACTCTCAAAGTGCAGAAACAAGATTGTCAAGGAATTATCAGCTTAAAGCAGCATTAAATCTGCATGTTGTCTGCATAAAAATAATATTTAAGACATGTTAAGTATTAATGTCAATCAGTGTAACCACAGAGAGGAAGAAAGTGAAATTTTAAGGTGGATGTTAGGTGGAAATAATACAAATCCTGTTCGTCATCATCAGGAGGATTTGTGAGCTTATCTTCCATACTTTTTTATATTGAACTAATTTGGTTTATAATATAAAAAAGGCTGGTGGAGCTGTTGGTACCAACAGCTGCAGACCTACTGCACAGGCAGAGATGATAGTGAAAAGGAAAATAATTATAGTCTGGGCCTAGTGCCTCTATGGAATCAAATGAATTTATATAGATTGTATCCTGAAATGTCCATAGCAGCTTTACACTGCTCATATGTAGTGAGATTAGCACATATATGTAGAGTTATTTTATTTAAAGCATTCACAGTGACTACTCATCCTGAAATTTCACAGATCTGCCACAAAAGAAAAGTAACTGTTCAACCTGTTAGAATTACTGGTAGTGTCTGTAATGTTTTGCAACCAATAGCACATTCTTGCGATCTTTTTAGTCCCGTTGACTATTTAATTGCTGTATATAAACATTTTTTGTTAAGAACATAATTTCTCTTGAATTTTTAGTATGAAGAGGTGAATATCTGCTCCAGTGAGGTCTTCCATGGGCTGCAGAGGTCAACCCATGTCAACATGGTATTCCCTATGGATGCCAGGGGAATCTCTGCTCCAACATCTGGATCGCTTCTTTTCTCTCCTTCTCCACTGACCTTGGTGTCTGCAAGGCTGTTTCTCCCATCTTACCAGTCCACTCTCAAAGTGTTCTTTTCCTTTTCTTAAATAAATTATCACAGAGGCCCTATCAGCATCACTAATGGGCTCAGCTTTTGCAAGAGGCAGGTCCATCTTGGGGCTGACTGGAACTGGCTGTGTCTGACATGGGGACAGCTTCTGGTGTTTTCTTATAGCAGCCACCTCTGCACGTTCCCCATTCACACACACACACACACACACACACACACACACACACACATACACACTCTCTTCAGTACAAAACCCTTGCCACACAAACCCAAAACACATTGTTAATGAATTTCTTTGCTCCAGAGAACTGAGCTCATAAGTAGGGGTATAGGATATAAGTGGTGAATTGGGAAATGATAATTCCAAGGTTAAAAGGTAGGCACGATAGGCAGAGATAGAGCTATTCTTAGCAGTTACAGTGCCAAAAAGAGAGAGCAGGGGCTGCTGATCTCCCCATGACAGCAAATAACAGTATTTTCTACTTTCTCTCTTATCAGCCTACTACATGGGATATTGTTCCTTCACTAGAGTCAAATGGTTTTATGGATTAAGCTGAGAAGTGGACAGAACTTCAATAACAAATCATTCCCAAACAGTAATTTCTCTTTTTCATTATCTGTGGCATACACTTGACTGACAGCATCCCTCTCAGCACAAATGTGTTCCCAGAGTTTCTGGGCTCTTCTCAGTACAATTCATGCACACAACCTCCAAAGAATGTGGCAATATGGGGACAGGAGTCTTATTTGGTTCCTGATTTTATTGAGCAGTTTTTCTGCTATAACCACAGGTTTTGCACCAGGATCATTCCCAATCTTGTCTGTCAAACATCTTCAGGTGTAAATATTACACCTCTTGCTTGCTTCAGCTTTAGATATTAATTCAGTTCACTGCTATGTTCTAAAGCTATTAAATAAATTTTGGTTCTTTTTAGTTTAGTGAGTCCTTTCCAGTAGTAATCTCTATTATCATTTAGTTTATGTTATTATTATTTAGTATTGTTAGTTGAATTCACCAGGACACCTGTACTGCTCTCATGTTTTCAATGCCATGCACAATCATACATTTTTGTTTGGTGGGGTTCTTCCCCCTATTTTATATACTGAGCATGATGTCACATGGTCTGGAACATCCCTCTGGCTATTTGGGTCACCTGTACTGGTTGTATTTACTCCCAACCTCCCAAGCACCTCCAACTCCCTTGCCAGTGTGGCTGTACAACAAGCAGAAAAGGCCAACAACAAGCAGAGCCAAGGCTCTGTGTAAGCCCTGCCCAGCAATAGCAAAAACATCTCTGTTATCAACTCTGTCTTCAGCATGAATCCAAACCATGTCTCCATACTAATCACTGGGAAGAAAATTAACTCTACTCCAGCCAAAACCAGCACATCCCACCCCTTATTCCATACCACGTACATCATTCTCAGGTCCCACAGAATTCAGCACATCACTATCCACCACCTCTCTTCCTCTCCTATAATATAATACTCAAATATAGTTCTCTTCTTGAATTAATTTAGTCCACAACTTTGGGCTTCATCTCTTATGATGGTCACTTGGGACAAGAGAGGTGGAGTGTGATGTGGAGTTACTGGACATCAAAGCCAGTTCAGGTCAGATCACTGTCACACTGAAACTGCATCTTGTAAGGCTTCTCCTGTGTTGGTTTGTGTGGTTCCTGTTCTAGTAATTCCTGTAATAATCAACCCAAATCGTGGCTTACAAAAATTTAAAGACAAATCCATCACAATCTCCACTCATGGTCCTTTTGGCCTTGGTTTTAGGGTTTTCTTCACAAGCCTCTCCAGTGTGGGTCCTCTGTGAGGTCACAAGTCCTGCCTGCAAGCCTACTCTGTCACAGGAATCTCACAGGGTCACATCCTTCTTCAGGCACCCTCCTGCTCTGGTATGAGATTCTTTCATACATGACTGTGCCTTCAGCCACAGTTCTGAAATCCCAGCTTGTCCAGTGCACTGGCACAGAAACAACAGCAGTACCCTGGCCACCTGCCAGCCCAGGCACATCGCCAATGGCTGTTATCAAAATGTTCTCAGGCACAAATCAGTAAGGTGATAAACAGTACAGCACTACAGCAAGCAGGGGAAGCAAAAAGCAGCCACTAAGTGGCTCTAATGCAGACCCAGGAAAGTGAGCCCCATGGCAAGCAAAGAAGCCTGCTGATTACTAGCTAAGCAGCACTAACAGATATTCAAATCTAGTACATCCAAATTCAATCGGGTACATCCCAGTCAGATCTGTCTTTGTCTCAAGCCACAAACTTGAGTGCCAAAAAGGACTGCCATGGTTTAACCCCAGCCAGCAACCGAGCCCCACACAGCCACTCACTCACTCTCCCACCTGTGGCATTAGAGAGAGAAACAGAAACATAAAATATGGAAAATTCATGGATCTAGATGAATATAGTTTAATAGGGAAAGCAAAAGTCATGCACACAAGCAAAGCAAAACCAAAGATTTAGTTCACTGTTTCCCATGGAAATGCAGGTGTTCAGCCATCTCCAGGAGAGCTGGGCCCCATCATGATACTGATGATTGGGAAGACAAAATCCATCATTCCACTCCATTACATGGGTGTAGCAGTGTGAAAGGCAGAGTTTCTTTGCTCTGTATAAACCCTGCTCGACAACAAGAAAAACATCACTATATTAACAATCCTGTGTTCACCACAAAACCAAAGCACAGCCCCATACCAGCCACTGTGAAGAAAATTAACTCTACCTCAACCAAACCCAACACAAGGTGTAAACGAATCATAGGAGAAAATTAAATCTCTACTCAAAAACCTGCCCATGAGAATCCACTTATATCTTTTTAAAGCTTTATTTCTTGTTCTTGAAAGAACTCAAGCCTGGCAAAAATCAGTAATAATCTTTGTTTCTTGTTCTTCTATTTTTCCTAGATTCAGAAATAAAGTTTGTTTATAGGTCTCACAACTTAAAGGGTTACCCAGCCTGTTAGTGATAATGACCACAGTTGTAGGTTCATGGGAATCCAGGAAACACAAGCACACAGAAATTTTATTGTCTGAATTTCCCTGCTGACACTGTTGAGCCAGGGACAGG